>JBBPPG010000323.1:0-28716 GCA_038091855.1 Leccinellum luteum | reverse complement strand
TCCACACCGCGTTCGAGTTCGAGCGCCTCACTGCATCCTTTCCCTTTTCGGCAGGGTACCCCGGGATTCCCCGAAGGTGCGATCCGTATAACGCGTTTTATAAATTTAATTAATTATAGATACTTTTGTTTTCCGTGCCTGACGGATCATTATATTTTGCGGAATATAACTGCATCCGGCAAGTCGCGAGATGCAGGTAGCCCCAAATGGAATCTGATGTACAAATTAAGAAAAGGGTCGACCCTAATAAGACCTTTATATTCCCACGATTTCCTCCCAGGTCAGGAACGTTCGGAGCGTTGCAACGAAGTTTTAGTTGAGTTGAACGACTTAGAGAAAACTCAACTGATGTGAGCGGCTGTCTCCAGTGGATGAGACTATATGTTCTTGGACACGTCTCTAAGTGCGTGTGGAGACGACGCTATGTAGAAGTACTTGGGCATTTCGGATACTTTATAAGGTTCGCTTTGTATTGAAACCTGAAACGCGAACTTAAAATTCTGCAGTGAATTTATAATAAACGCAATTTGAAAATATTGTCCGCCTTCCGCCGCCTCATGAGTAGGCCCCTCTCCAATCAAAACATTTGAGTTCGAACGAACGAACGAAAAAAAAAGGGAAATCAAGGGTCCCTTACGGTACTTGTGAGCGCAGGAATCTCACGACCAGTTCTTAGTGCATATCAAGACCAGTCCTAAAGAGCACTAGTACCAGTAATGGTATGCCCACGTCAACTGTGCACTCAGTGACCCGTTCACGGTGACCATCTCCCGAACCACCAAGTTCTTTCTGGAGTGTCGCTGTCCTGTCACATGTCTGCAGAGAACGCGGAGGCCATTTCTCTCATGAGAGGTCCGCTCGTCGGTACCTTCCTTGGCTCAGTGTACGTTTACCTCCATTGTTCCATTGTTCCTTCTCACAGTGCATCATGAGTCCAGTTTATACGGGATCAGTTGCATGCAAGCTTTCTTTTACTTTCAGACATACGAAAACGACAGCCGGAGACTTAAGATGATGGTACGTCGCTTTATCAAGGCCGCCACCGCTGGCACGCGTGCTCAGGCAACTATTGCTGATTGTGTACAACCCCGCTCTAGGTTGCGATTCTCTTGTAAGCCGCGGTTTTGTTTGATTTTTTCTTCTGCTCTTGAATAGGGTCCAGTGTGCTGGGTGACACTCACGTTCAATCGTCTTAGCATCATGGAAACAGCCTATGCTGCCACGTCCATGTGGGCAATGGACGACTATCTTGTCGCTCATTTTGGCAACATGAGCATCCTGGAGTCAGGGTCAGGGTGTGTGTTTGCGTTTTTTTCACTTTCGTGTGGCCTTTCGGTTTCAACACTTAGGACTCTCTTTCCACACAGGGCGTTTGCGGTGAGTTTTTCCGATTACCTCTCGGGAATGTTCTGTGATATTTTGGGACAAGATAACGTACATCATCGGGGTAAGCACTCGTTCGGTCTGGTACCGCATTCCGGTAGAGCTAATCTATCAAAAAAAGTTTATCATCGATTTCTATGTCTACCTGTGAGTCTAAGATTCAGTTATTTTTCCATCGGGCGGCACCGACGTTGGCCTCGCCTAGATATTTCACTTGGCGAATATGGTTATGTCAGTACCCCGTTTCTGGATTCAATTCGAGGTGATCTCACGCGCCTGACTAGTCACAACGAATAAATGGATCTTTTTTTTCATGGTATGCTCTCTTGAATCGGATTGAGTGACCATGGCTAATCTTCTGCAGTGTACGATGTGCATATCGCGAGTAGGTGAGCGCGGCAGTGACTCTTTTCCGCCAACACAACCATGTTTATTCTCGACTGCCTTTCATTTTACTCCAGGCCTCGGAATTTACTACAGCTTATTGGGGTATGATCAACCTCCCGCTGCTCTCTGAGTCCCTGACCCTCCTCAAACACTCAGTGCCATGCAACCGACGTGGGTCACCAGCCTGGAGGCATCCCGAACGGTCTTTCTTGCCATGGGTTTCCTCTTCATCGTCGGAGACACGTTTTCCGCCAGTGTGATGGCGTATCATCTTGCCAAGTGTCGATCTTGGTTGCACGATGTGCAGTCTCATCGACCGCGTCGAATGGAGACCGTGATGAACCGCCTCCTCATGTTTGTTGTTGCCACAGGCGCCTTGACATCGTTCGTCATATCTTTATGCTTCTCAATCGTCGTGTGCTGGAACGGATAAGGCTCACACTCACTCTTGACGATACAGGCTGGTGGGCGTCCTTATACTCTTACTGGTGCATCCCAACTCTTCCCTCTGACGTTCTGACGTTCCCGGGTCGCTGACTCTTTTCTCTCCATCTGCTTCCCAGGGGATCTTACAACCGCACGGACTCGCCTTCATGGGCCCCGCCTTCGTCCAATTAAACCGTACGTCGTCCCTATTTCACCTCTTCCCCTTTTTGGTGTCCCGAAAGCTCAATGGCGTCCGTACATATTTCGATGGCACATTTCGCCATCCCCTCGTTTCCCGGTGGTGGTTCAATGCAGTCTATTCCAACTCAGTTCTCGCCTCGTGGGTCTCCCGCTTTCTCATTCTGTTTTGAAGCATGCACACTAACTCAGAACTTATTTCCCCTCTTCTATATTCCCCATTTCTTTTCCTGTTCTCACTCTCGCTCTCTTTTCAACCCGAACCCTAACTACGCCACAACAAGACTCAACATACGAAACTCTTTCGCCCCAAAGGACCACGGCACATCCCAGATCCCCCCTGGCTTCTCCCTTCAGTTCAGAGGTTCCTCGAATACCTCATCGGCGGTCTCCAGCTCTCTGAACTCTGGGCGGGCCAAGGAGGAGGAGAGAGGGGAGGAAGTTTAATACCGATGGGCTGTCCTTGTCATAATGTACGTTCTTTTTATCCTGGTTATATAGTGTAATGTGCATATGTGTTGCGACGTGTCTCAGGAACCTCGTGGTGTCATGATGGATCAATGGAATTAAATATAAGTTTCCCTATTCCTAGTAATTTTTGTTGTCTGTGTATCTAGTTACCGAGCAGTGTTGGGCTTCGAAGAGAGCACGATATACATACATCTATCTTCCACGATGACTTGCACAGTAGCTTGCAACGATTTTGCGTGCGCGGAGTCAGTTCGCAGGCACGAAATCTCGGGGAGTCACTAGTCACTAGTCACACCTCCCACGCGTGAGTCGCTAGCACTCGCTCTCATGTGTATCCTGGACTGAAGTAGTATATACTCGCAAAGTGCGCATACACGTCGAATAAGTAAACGTCCTCATTGAATGTGTCGCCAGCGTGACTTTACCGCTTCCGTAGCCGTTCGCTTCGGAGAGCCTGCTTTTGATAAACTCGATCACGCACATGTCGCGCGCCTCGCAAACACGAAAAAGCTGCCCAGTGGCAAGGTGTGCCAGTGTTAGTTCCGCATCTTACTGCTCATGGGCGACATCAACGGAGACCTTGAGCACCAGGTAGACGAGATAGTTCCACGACTGCATATCATAAATTGTCAAGTAATAGGCGGCGCAAAAATTCGGATTAGAGCGTGTTCCTTACATCGGTGCAGCAATCTCTTCGATCCCATAGAACATGACCACTCGATCAGTTCAAGAAGTTGTGGAGATATTTACTGTGTTGAGACTACTAGACAAACCGAAGAGACCTATCAAGTCATTATTAGCACGTTACTCGCCTGGTAACTCACCTATCAGTCGTGGACTAGTCAAATGAAAAACGGCCGCTCGACGTACAACGGAAGTTCCATGTCAGAGAAACATGTCATTCCTCGGATGCGTGAGGAAACCACTCTTCCAGTTTGCGAACCATGTTCTCAACCTTACTCATGTAGATCTCGACGTTCCGTGCCATATCCGAGGGTTCACACGGCAACGGGAATGCATCACGAAACTCGTCCGTAAAGTTCGCCGCCGCGTCCTCTGCAGATACCCTTGTATCAAAACGAATCAGATTCAAGAATGAAGACCGAGAGAATGAGTCAAGCTACATGCCCTTCTTCTCGAAACATTTCCTCTTGCTTGCGATCCCAATCCGCAACTAGTTTCAGCCACTGCTGGCATTCCACCTTGAGCCGTTCGAAATACGCCTTCTCGTCCTCGGAGAGATCGACATGGAAGAGTAACTCGGAGGGCCCATCAAAGCCCTCTATCGACCCGGGGAAGAAATCATTAAGTCGCCTCCACATCAGACATGATTCGGGCGCGGACCATAAGAAATAAATGTACTAGAACCGAACCATAATGTTAACAACGTCTCATTTCGCGAACGCAGCAGGAGGATCGCTCACGAGCAAGATGAGACTCCGAACTAAAACGATGTACTCCCTCCGCTGCGCGTCATTTTTGTTCAAGAATCCCTTCAACGTGCGTACTTCATTCGCACCTAGCAGTCTGACGTCCTGCTCCCGGCCGTCGCTCTTCGCCCGCTCGTAATACGTTTGCCATTCGAGGGCTTCGTCAGACTTGATCACGGCGAACCGGCGAAAGGTCTCGACGAGGGAGAGAAAGTTGAGCAAGTCGGGGATTTGTCCAACGATAAAGGTGGGCAAAAGGATGTTGCGGATGCCGTAAAATACGAGGGCGGGAGGGAGGTCCGTGGAAGACGCGTCTTCGAGGGGAAGAGCGTCGAGGAGATCTGTCACGTTAGGATGGTGTATGTCAGACTGTGACACGGGAGGACTGTCGCGCTGGATGAACTGAACTGTAGATGTCTTTGTGGGCTTGGGGGTCGTAGGGCTGGTTGAAGTCGATTAAAGACGCCCGTTTCTTGAGCTCGTCCATTACAATTTCGAGTTATGCGAACTTTTTGGTGGTTCAGAACAAGTTCAGAACAAACTTTGTGGACGGAGCTATGTACACGAAATGAACTTTGAAGTAGACGTCAACTTTGTTGTTTTGAATTTGTAACGGCATCACCACAACTCGTTTATAAACATCATATTGCTGGATCAACGACCACCCCGGCTCAATTTTTTGTTTTCCAACCGTCGGCAGTCAGAACGTACCCAGCCGTGGTCTTGTCGCAGCGGTCTCCTCGTTCAAAGAAGGTAAGTGATCAACTATCGTAAGTGCATATGGAGACAAGTGCTCAAGACCAGGACCTCCTACCCTTCAACAGCTGATATGCATCATTTATGTGCCAGTCAGGCAGACTGTCGTCGCACCGATCTAGCACTCATTCATGCCAGCAACTTTGTTCCTCCCGTCGGATGTGAATCTCGTTCATGACTCCGTTTTTTCTTCGTTCCATCGCCAGTTCGCTTGTGCATTTCCCGTTTCGCACTTACTCTTGCGACATTTAGAGATCATGCCTCCCGCAGGCGCTGGCGACACCAAAACGCATCCCATTTACGGTAGAAAACATAGCTCTAACTCGTGAGTCGTCAGGACCTACATGGGAGAGAGGCAGAAGATAGCCTTCTTGCAATGCCAACTTACCCTCCGCACACTAGACAGTCTGCCACTCATGCACCTCAACTCCTTTTCCCCTCCCTTCATCTATCAGGTATCAATCTCGTTCGAGGATCAGATTATCTTCGCAACTCATTCCATCAACTCGTATGAGTCCGCTCTTGATCCTGCCGACGCTGGTAACAGCAAGGGATGTCCATTTCCACCGGATGTCTGGTTTACTTTTAGAAAATAACTGCACGGTCGCCATGTCCGAGTAGCCTCATGACGCAATCACTTCCCCGAGATACCCGCGTCCAAGTTCGATCATGCCAGGTGGCTGTATCAATTTGATTAGGACATCTAGAGGCTTAACATGATGTTTAAATGTCGGTCGGATGACAGCGATCGGGTCGGATCCTAATTGAAGCAAACCTTCCAGTCGTTACAGAATCAATTCCCCCAAGTAACCTACTCGCGACATTTTGCTCACAGGTGCGCCTGAATCCAATCCAATCGTCTTCGTTGTCTTCCGTTTTGTGCCAGTGTCGCTGCCAGTGTGCTTGAGGGCTCTTCCGTGTATATCCGAGTGAAAATGGACTATAGAGGATGGATGTGGCATTATCGGTATGGGTGAGACCATCTTCTTCAGTGACACTATCCTTGCTAGAAAACCGGCGTCGTTCGTTATGTACGCCGTGAGGGAAGGGGGGGAGGGAAGTGGCTGACATTCAAATGTACTGGTATCGCTCAAGTCTTATCAGCGCCGCACCGCGTTTCATTTCAACTTTGCTTTCCTTGCAAACACGAGGCACTCGCTGTACACACGTGGTTCCTGTACAGACGGGCGTCTCCTCTTCGACTCTATCCCTCCCCTCATCTCATTTTGTCGTCCCCTCCAACAGAATACTATCCAATCATTGCCGATGTCCTCTTCATCACTCAGGTAAGTCTCACATTTTCAAGTTGTGGGTGATTCCGCCAGATGACCGATCCCTTTTCACCCAGGTCCATTGTCAAAGGCCGTCCGCTGGTCGACCTCACAGATCGAATCGAACAGGATTCTGCCATCCGGTTGACTGGTGGCGCATTCAGTGTCGTTTACAAATGCAGGTGCAGCGGCATTACCAGGTCTTCGCCCTCGGTATGGTGCCCTGCTTTTGCTAGTCAATACCATCCTCACTTCTTCAATTAGGTCGCCGTGAAGGTCCTGAGATATTTTGAGTCTGAAGATCCAGAAGAGAACCAGAGGATATTGGATCGCACAAACAGCCAGGTCGACTCAATTCCATGTTGTGTGTTCATCTGTTAATGCTTGCTAGCAGATCCGTCGCGAACTCGGTCTTTTGAGAAGACTGGAGCATCCTAATCTTGTACCACTGCTCGGTGTGGCGACCATCTTTGGACCAACGCTCGGGGTGGTGTTTCCCTGGATGTCGCGCGGCACCTTACACTCTTTTCTCAAGGACAAGATGCTCACCATGGTCGAGAGACTGCAGCTGGTTAGTTACTATTCCCGTTTTTTTCGACCCCACGATACTGACGATTTGAAGGTGCATGGCATCGGATCTGGCCTGGAATATCGTGCGTCGTTATAGATCTGTCACCCTACCTTTTCTGATCAGACTGATGTCGTAGTTCATTCAAATGGCGTGTTCCACGGAGACTTGCATAGCGTAGGTCCATAGCCATAGCTTTGGTTTGTTATTTTCTCACTTTTAGGCAGGGGAATGTTCTCATCGACGAGGACAAAATACCGCGAATCAGCGATTTCGGATTAGCATGTACGATCGAGAAAATTCAGCCTGGACTGACATACATGCAACGATTGTCGAACTCGAACAAACCAGGAGCAGTGAAATGGGCAGCACCTGAACGACTCTGGAAGCAAACCGGATCCGTCTGGAGACATTTATTCGTTTGGGTGTATCATTTTCGAGGTAAGCCCGTTCCCCGATGTCCTAGTGGCTACAAGCCTAATTTCTCCGCTAGGTGTTGTCCGGCGATGTGCCTTGGAAGGAAAAGACGGATTGCCAGGTGATTGCTCTGAAGTTGATGACGCACACGCTGCCTCGTCGTCCGATGCATGCAACGGTCAGAAATGAACATTGGACTCTAATGGTGCAGTGTTGGTCAGGTTGCCCTCAGCGACGGCCCACAGCAGGCGAGGTTGTAATGGCGGTGGACACGTTTATATCAGAGAAGTATGACGTTGGGGACGGGAAGGATCCCAAATTTCAAATATCTTTTTTTTTTTTTTTTTGAAAAAACTTTTTTTCCCGGCGAACCTATCACTTACCGATACCGGTATGTTAGGAATTAGACTATAGCGCGGAGATCAATATTAATATCCGGATTCACCGGATTCATTACATACCATGGACTCATCAGGTGCACGCAATGAGGACTCAGTTGGCCATGGCAACCCAACCCTTTCAATCAGATGCTCAGCATCACCCGGAGCCCGTACGATTTCATTCCAATTCCAGTGTGTATGGTCCTGGAAAAGGGGAACTTTGTATTTGTCCCGTGCAGCGTGGATATATAACTAGATGGAACAGGATGTACCATTAGTAGCTGTTAACGTTGTTGTGCAAACATCGTGTCCGACCGCCCGACCAGGACATCTCAAATGGACAATGTCTATCAAATCAATATTATGTGCGACTGCAGGTATAGCTACGGATTTCCACAGCTTAGACTCCCTAGTTCTCGTGTGGGCACCGATCAACAAGAAATGGGAAATACACATTGCCGCGCATGTCACCATCCGAACGAGGGAGGGAGCGGCCGCTCTGAATTGTTCTCGAATTCTGCCATGCATCTCGGCGCCCCCATTATGTCTAATGTTTGACACGGAGGTGGGAAAACATCACGAAAGTCGCCCCAAAAGATCTCCTCTGGACTCTAAAAAGTGAATGGAATCCTGGAGTGGTAATGAAACAATAAGTAGAACGACGCACTCCTCTAATCGAGCAGATGGATCACTCACGAGCTTGATGATTCAGAGACTTCTGACCAGAACGACAAACGCGTGTTCAGGTATCTCTGCAATGGGTGTATCTCTTCGTGGCTAGCAACCTCAACTGCTGCTCCGTGCCTTCGCTCGGCTCGTGTTCGTAGTGCACTTGCTACTCGAGCATTTCGTAGTTGACAAAGGACAGGAGGTTGAGCCAAGTGAGGAATCTGTCAGATGGCAAGGGACGACAAAAGGAGTTTGCACGCGGTTAGCTAGAGTACAAGCAAGGGGGGATCGCGTTCTTCCCCAGTTCTTTTCCCTTTCATCGGATACACCTTCTCGTATCAAGGATCGGATTGTCCTCGTTCCGACGGAAGTTCGCGTGGCTCCCCCGCCGTTCAGATGATCCAGACGGCGGTGTGACAGCAAGGTGCATCCATTGCCCACTGAGTCAGCAACTGGAAAACGACCACGCGGTTTGCGCCAATCGCTTCACCGGCCTGAGACGCGGCTCCGTGTTGAACGTTGAACGTCACTGGATGCTCAAAGTTACACAGGTCCTGTCGGCCCAGTGAATCCAATATGATATCCATCGTCCCCATTGATCTTCAATCAGTAATATTCAGCCCTTCAGGGTGCTTTTGTGTATAGTTGACGAGTGGTAGTGGACTATATGCGGCCCTGTCAATGTTCGTGAAGTCATCACCTTCGATGGAGCCGATTCCCATCTGACTACCCGGATCGGAGCATTAGGATCGTTTATCGTCCTCAAGGCACGGGATTGAACGTCGTCAGAGTTCCTACCAGCGTTTTACAGCATGGCATTCCTACCTTGTTCACCGTACTCTTTCTGCCACGGCTGATTAGTAAAACAGCAATAGACGCTAACATGAGGCAGGAAGCGTATACATACCAATGCACGTGCTTCCTGTGCAGAGGAGTGGGTGCTGCGTTTGCCCTTTGATTACCCTGCCCTCTCCCACGTTCTGTTCCCTTTACCCCACCTGCAGAAGAGTATGCAGCCGGCGTCCTCCCCGTCACCCAGGTTAGTTCGACGTTATCAGCTTGACGGTCACTCACCAAGATGATAGGTCATCTTCGCCCAGATCTTTTGTTGAAGGTCGTCCGCTGGTGGACCTCACAGACCAAATTGAACACCATTCCGCCATTCGGGCCTCTGGTGGCGCATTTGGCGACGTTTACCAATGCTGGTGCAGAAGCATAACCGGGTCTTCGTCCCAGGTACGATACCCTCTTTTGCTGGTCAACACCTTCCTCATCTCCTTTAGGTCGCTGTGAAGGTCCATAGATATTACGAGTCTCCAAATCCAGAAGAAAACCAGAGGCAACTGGACCGGCTAAACAACGAGGTCAGTTCAATTCCATGCAGAACGTGTTCCTCTGTTCACGTTTGTTGGCAGATCCGCCGCGAGCTGGGACTTTTGAGAAGACTCGAGCACCAGAATCTTGTCCCACTGCTTGGTGTGGCGACCATCTTTGGTCCAACGCTTGGGGTGGTGTTTCCCTGGATGTCACATGGCACTTTGCACTCTTTCCTGAAGGGCAGAGCACTCACATTGATGGAGAAACTACGGTTGGTTAGTTATGGAGTCGTAGTTTCAAATTACCGATGCTGACGATGTGCAGGTGCATGGCATCGGATCCGGGCTGGAATATCGTGGGTTCTCGCAAAACCCATTACCATCACATATTTTCTGACGAGACTGATAGTACATTCAAATAATACATTCCACGGAGACCTGCACAGCGTATGTTCGTGACCTTTGTTTTGATATTCACTCACCTTTTACCAGGGCAACATACTCATTGACGAGGACCAAACACCGCGGATCAGTGATTTCGGACTAGCGTGCACGATAGAGAAAGTGCAGCCTGGGCTGACGTACTTGCAACGACTGTCAAACACGAACCATGGGTCGCCCAGATGGGCAGCACCTGAGCGGCTCGATGGAAGTAAACCACACCCGTCGGGAGACATTTATTCATTTGGGTGCATCATGTTCGAGGTAATGTGACGTCCCCTGGTGTCCTAACAGCCACCAGACTGACTTCTCGAGCAGGTGTTATCCGGCGAGGTGCCATGGAAGGAAAAGACGGACTGGAAGGTAATCGCTCTGAAGTTGACGACGCAAGAATTGCCTTCTCGTCCAGAGCGTGGGACAATTCGAAACGACCATTGGAAACTGATGGTGCAGTGCTGGTCAACGCGCCAACAGCAACGCCCAAGAGCAGGCGAGATCGTATTGGCTGTGCACACGTTTTTCTCCAAAAGACAGGACGTTGACTTGTGTAATCAGGGTATCCCCGAGTTTCAAATCTTTTTTTTTTTTTTTTGAATTAGGTAGAAACATGCGACGTATCCATATCCGGCCTGTTGCCTGTTGAAGTCCCGTAAACGGCGACGCATCCCCATAGCATGAATGAACGCATAAACCTACTTGCTACCGCCTCCCGTCCTATTCGAATAATACCATCGTTGCTGCTCGAGCATGCCCGTTCTCGTTTGTGAAGCCACATCTGTCACCTTTGCTTGCTATCGAAGTTAACAGGTCCAACCCTCGACGGCCCCATAGTTTTCCGTTCGCCACAATCCAAACCCTTGTCTGATGGATGTCACTGGTCTATAACTCACAAAGTTCCACGTTCCAACTGTGATCATCCGATTGCCAGCAACGTTTGTTCCTCCTTCCGTGGGATGTGAAGAGTCTCATTTGTGAATCAGTTTTTTCTTCGTTCGGTTCGCTTGCGCATTTCCCGTTTCGCACACTGACTCCTGCGACATCCATAGGTCATGACTTTGAGAATCAGTAGGCGTTGACAACACGAAGACGCATCCGTTGCCACTGGTACATATGGCAGGCGATCCATGCATACAGGGGTAATGGCCCATGGGTTTCCCCGTTTGCAGTGAAGAACTCGTGAGTCGTTAGATCCTGCATGGGAGAGAAGCATGACAGAGATATGGCCTTCTCAACTTATCCATGCACCACTAGACAGTCTGCCGTAGCCGCGCATACACGTCAACTCCTTTTCCTCCATTTGTTAGATGTCAATTTCGTTCGAAGGCCAGGTTACCTTCGTAATTCATTCCATTTGCTCGTACAAGTCCGTTCTTGATCCTGCCGACGCTGGTAGCAGTAAGGTGCATCCGTTTCCACCGGCAATGTGGATTTTACTTCAACTGGAAGATGACCACGCAGTTGTTATCTCCGAGTAACCTCGTGACGCAGTCGCTTCCAAGAGGGACCCACACCCAAGAGAGACCTTACCGGGTAATTTTTATCTGGAGGCCTAACCTGACGTTTCCGTGTCAGTTGGATGTCAGCGATTGAGTTCCTTCCAGCGATTGGGAATCAATTTCTGCCAAGTAACCTACCATAATATCTGGCTCACAGGCGCGCCTGAATCCAATTCCTATCCTCTGTTGTTCTTCCGCTATGTCCCTGCCAGTGCACCTAAAGGCTCTTCCGTATGCCCGAGTGAAAATGGACTATAGAAGATGTATGTGCCACTATCGGCGTCGCGTCGTCTTCGGTGACTCCTTACTGCACCGCTGGCGTCGTCCGTTAAGGGAGGCGGCAGGCGTTCAGATGCACAAGTTACATTGTTGAAGCTTCAAGTCTTATCAGTTCGCCCGATTCCACATGAAGAGCGTCCCCCAGGCGTCCATGCATCCCTCACAAGCCACATAATGATCTAGTGTCATCGTAATTCACCGTTCATTCACGCCCGCTCCTGTCCATATTTCAGATCTCATCGGTAGCCCTGGCAGCCTCCCTTTCAATATCCTCCTCCAAGTCGCACGTAGTACTTGCTTTCTCAGGCTAAGTATTCCACATTGGCACCTGTGGTCCTTCAACTTTGCTTCAATTCATGTACGTCTCCATATTCATTCTTTTCGTTGCTCTGATTATTAACATGGTACACTAGGGAAGTCCCAATGTATGTTATTTCCATAATTTCCTCGATGCTGCATTCAACCCAACTCCATTGTAGAGCTTTGCTCATGCACTCTGTTTCTTGGCGGGGAATCCTCAATATGTGCAGCCACTTCATGAAAAGGTGAAGGCTATTGTCCAGAAGGAGGGATGGTCGAAAGCCTCCTTGGGCAAGATGCGCATGATCGATCGCTTCGTGAAGGAGAACCAACAGTCTGAGCTGGATTGGTTTATGTAGGTCATTTTTTCTTATCGTTACTTTCCAAATCAGCACTGAAAGTACATGGATTCACTTGATCATCGCTTGATATATGAGTGGGGCTAACGCGGGTAGCCGCCAAGGTTCACGTTCTTGGAACGTTCGTGGTTGCGCCCTCTACAAGTCCTATGCACATCGACGATGAACTATATGAGAATGCATATCGTGCGTCCTCAGAAATCTCATTGACATCCCACTTTTTCTGATCAGGCTGATGTCGTAGTTCATTTAAACGACGTGTTCCATCGAGACCTACACAGCGTATGTTTCGTGACCATTGTTTCGACATTCACTCACCTTGTACCAGGGGAATGTCCTCATCGACGAAGACCAAATATCGCGAATCAGCGATTTCGGGCTGGCATGCACGATCGAGAAAATACAGCCTGGACTGACATACATGCAAACGATTGTCGAGCTCGAACAAACCAGGAGCGGTGAAATGGGCAGCACCTGAACGACTCTCTGGAAGTAAGCCGCACCCGTCTGGAGACGTTTATTCATTTGGGTTTACGATGTTCGAGGTAAGCACGTTCCAAGATCCGGGCCCTAATGGCTACTAGCCTAATATTTCCGCCAGGTGTTGTCCGGTGATGTGCCATGGAAGGAAGAGACGGACTGCCAGGTGATTGCTCTGAAGTTGACGACGCATACGCTGCCTCGTCGTCCGATCCATGCAACGGTCAACAATGAACATTGGACCCTAATGGTGCAGTGCTGGTCAAGGCATCCTCAGCGACGACCCCAGCAGGCGAGGTTATAGTGGAGGTGGACACGTTTATCTCCTTAGATATGCATGATATTCATTTACGTCATCAGGAAGATCCCGAATTTCATTTTTTTTTTGTTGGACGACTCTGCAGACTCTCACAATGAAACTGATGCTTTATCCCGGTTCGAACGCTCCCATAGACCTGGACCCTTATAGTGACCGATCTAGCTGATACAGGCGGCCATCGAGATCCGTCGTGTCAATCTCTCAGAACCATTACTTTTCTCTCTTCTTAATCACAACATCCACCCTCTCCCGTCGACCCGGGCCTTGACACTTCGGGTTGCACACTGACTGGTACTACCGGCAGTTCCTCCTACCCGATGAATATAACGGCAAGTTGTACTACCTCATTTTGATTTTCAGTGGGCACAATGGGAAAGCGTGCGGTATGCGTATGATACGCTTAACCTTCACTAGGACGAAGATGGAAGGAAATAAAGATGAGCAGAAGAAGCCGCTGAGTAAATCATACGGGGTACATGTTTGGGCAACACTCGCTTCTGATGATGGAGACCCGCACTCTGCATCTCATTCTGACCTCCATCAGTGTTGGATGCCATCATGTCTGCACGTAGCTTTTCCTTGAATCAAACATGGTCATATATTAATGTTGACCCCGTTCACGGTCAGTGACTGCGGCTTGTGTGTGGCTTGGCAGCCATGGTCCCATGGACGTCGCAACGAGGACTCAGTTGGCAGCCCTTTCAATTTGATACCTAGGACTCTGACAGCATCACCCGGAGGATGACTCTATGTATGATTTCATTCCAGTTCCTCCGTTAACTTGCTAGTTCCAGTGGTGCATGGAGAAGGGAAGCTTGGGCTTGTCCAGCGCAGCTTAGATATGACTAGCGTGAAACAGGACTATACTCGATTGACTCCGGTCGTGAAAGCATCGTGTTCAATCCCCTGACCAAGATATTTCAAATGGACGAGGTCTATCGAATCAATTATATGCAACTGAAGGTATTGATGTACATTGCTTACCTGATCAGACGCCCTAGTTCTCGTATGGACACCGATTTCGTCGTCGTCGAATCGTCGATAGGCTACAACAAGAAATGTGAAACACAGTGGCGCGCATGTCATCACCCACTGGTAGCAGCCTCGTGTCCCACTCCCGGCCCTCGCTCGGTGCACTTGCTGCTCGACCGTTTTGGAGTTGACGAAGGACAGGGGGTTGAACAAGTGAGGAGTATGTCCGATGATAAGGGTGGACAAGAGGAGTTTGTGCGTTGTTGGCCAAGGCACGAACGAGGGGAAGCCGCGTTCTTGCCAACCCTGTTACCCCTCCGGCTTTCTATCGGATACAAATTCCCGTTGAATCAAGGTTCTGATTAACGTCGTTGCAACCGTTCGCGTTGCTCCTCCGACGTTCAGATGATCCCGACGTCGCTGGTGACAGCAAGGTGCATCCACTGCCACCGGCATCGAGTTAACAACCGGAAACTGACCGTGCGGTTTGCATCTCAGCCTGAGAGGCTTCCTGTGCTTCGCCGGATGTTCATCAAGTCCTGTCGACGCGCCCAGCAACCCAATATCATTCCTATTAATATTGGTCTTCGACCGGCAAACTTCAGCCCTTCATGGTGCTTTCGTGGACAGTTGACGAATGGCAGTGGATTATGTATTAGAGGATGCACGCGGCCCTATCAACGATCGTGAACTCATCACCTTCAATGGCGCCTTCGTTTCGTACACCTCTGACTACCTGAATCAAAGAATTAGAACCATTTATCGTTCTGAAAGCAGCAGGCATTGAACGTCGTCCGAGTCCTACCAGCGCTTTACAGCCTATCTGATCCCTACCTTGTTTCACGGTGCCCTTTCGGCCACGGCCGATGCAAAACAGCAATAGGCGCTAACATGAGGCGCGAAGAAAGTGATACACGTGCTTCCTGTGCAGGGGAGTGGATGCTGCGTTCGCACTTCCCTCCCCTACGCTTTGCTTCCCTCACCCCCCCTTCCTGCAGCAGAGTATGCAATCAACGTCCATGTCCGCCTCATCACTCAGGTGAGTCCCCCATTGTCAGCTTGATGACCAGGTCACTCACCAAGATAACAGGTCCTCCTCGCCCATATCTTTCGCTAAAGGTCGCCCCCTGGTTGACCTCACAGACCAAATTGAACGCCAATCCGCTATTCGAGCCTCTGGGGGCGCATTTAGCGACGTTTACCAATGCCTGTGCAGAGGTATGACCGGGTCTTCGTCCCAGGTACGATACCCTGTTTTTACTGGTCAATACCTTTCTCACCTCCTTCAGGTCGCTGTGAAGGTCTTTAGATATTATGAGTCTCCAAATCCAGAAGAAAACCGGTGGCTAGTGGACCGGCTAAATAACCAGGTCAATTCAATTCCATGTGAAATGTGTTCGTTCACCTGATCATGTTTGTTGGCAGATCCGCCATGAACTGGGTCTTTTGAGAAGACTCGAGCACCCGAATCTCGTTCCACTGCTCGGAGTGGCAGCAATCTTTGGACGAATGCCCGATGTAGTGTTTCCCTGGATGTTGCACGGTACCCTACACTCTTTCCTGAAGAGTAGAACGCTCCCATTGATAGAGAGACTGCAGTTGGTTAGTTATGGATTGGTTGTTTCAGATTGCCGATGCTGACGATTTGCAGGTGCATGGCATCGGATCCGGGCTGGAATATCGTGGGTTCTCGGAAAATGCACTGCTATCCCACATTTTCTGATAAGATGATAGTGCATTCAAACAATATGTTCCACGGAGACCTGCACAGCGTATGATCATGATCTTTGTTTTGATATAGATTCACTCACCTTTTACCAGGGCAACATACTCGTTGACGAGGACCAAACACCACGGATCAGTGACTTCGGACTAGCGTGCACGATCGAGAAAGTGCAACCTGGGCTGACATACCTGCAACGATTGTCGAACACGAACCATCCAGGGTCGGCTAGATGGGCAGCACCTGAGCGGCTCGATGGAAGTAAACCACACCCGTCCGGGGACATTTATTCGTTTGGGTGCATCATGTTCGAGGTAATGCGATGTTCCCTGGTGTCACCCTTACAGCCACCAAACTAACTTTCGAGCAGGTGTTATCTGGCGAGGTGCCATGGAAGGAAAAGACAGATTGGAAGGTAGTCGCTCTGAAGCTGACGACACAAGAATTGCCCTCTCGTCCAGAGCGTGGGGCAATCCGAAACGAGCATTGGAAATTGATGGTGCGGTGCTGGTCAGCGCGCCCACAACAACGTCCCAGGGCAGGCGAGATCGTATTGGCTGTGCACACGTTTTTCTCGAAGAAGCAGGACATTGACGGGCGTAATCGGGGTATCCCCGAATTTCAAATCTTTTTTTTTTTGACTTAGATCAGATCCAAGATGTGTAAAGTCTAACGTGGGGAAAAGTAGAATGAGTGCTTGCTCCGCGTGGCTGTTTTCTGTGTACTACGATACGAGGGTGTTTTCCAGGCAAGGCGACTCTTCCTTTCATGACTGGCAATGAACCTAGAAGATTTCTCAAAGTGGGTCGGCGAGAGACCTTCGCCACCAAGTAGCTTTGTCGTGTCCTTGAATACCATCCGTCACGACCGTCATGAAAGCCTGGAAGCTCAGACTGGACCGCAAGAAGACATTCCGTTCGTCATGCAAAGAACAGAAATTGACCCCAAGGTTATGTCCTGCCTTGCATCCAGACTCCGACGACTGCAGTCTTCTCTACCAGACAGGGCGATATCTACCTCGTTCAACTCACACTCGCTTAGGGCAACCAAGTCGGACGACGCCTCACAATCTCTCTTGCGCCTCTTATCAAGCACCATTGACATGGATGCGCTTTCTAGTTTCGACCTGATGACCGGTCCAACGGGATACGAATACCCGTCTCTCCTCACCAACGCTTCCCACCTATCCCTCGCGAACGCGGACGTCCTGGTCCTTGACTACGACCTTCGCCACCCATTCTTCCCCACAAATGCGCCCGGACAACCGAGTTTGAACCTACACTACGCGTCCGCGCTGTACGACCTCGCAGACCGCCTCTCCGATAACCACGGTCCGTTCGTGGGCGTGCACTGGAGGATGGAGACCGTGCCCATGCAGAACCTGGCGTGCACGTGCGCGGCCTTGCTCGTGAGCACGCTCCATGCGCTCCTCCAGGACGATGAGCACGAGCACGAACGTCATCAGGCAGCGTGGACGACACCCCAGTTGAGGCACGTGTGACTCGCAACGGACTATCCTCGTCCCCTGGATCTCGGGCTCGGATCGTTCTTGGGCCACGAGGACGGAAGAGATCAGCGGACTCCCGGTATCAATACGACCAACAGCGCTACCATTTCCAATGCCAAGATCCCCACGGCCCATATCGCAGGACAGCGCGGTGGTCGCACAAGGAACAGATCAAGAACGTTTCCTGTTGATGCCCTATCTTCTGAACACGACGATGTGATCGAGATGCTTGCCGATACGTTTCGGCCCAGAGGAGATCTCGAGTCGTGGAGGCTGACGGATCTCGCAGAACAGCTGCGCCGCTATCCGTACGTCGAGGGTAGGTTAGACCTCGGTGACCATCCTAACGACGATGGAACAAAGTCGTTAGACGACCCTAGGGTGCTCGGTGTAGTCGATAAGCTAGTAATCGTGCAGGCTAGAGTGTATGAGTGTATGTTAGCGATTCGACAGACTGCAGTAAGACCAGGTTCGTGCCGTTTACTCTCTTTTGTAGGGGAGTTCGAGTTCCCGACTTACGATGGCGTTGTCCAGCTCTTTTTCAAAACAGATCATTGAAGCACAGAGAGAAACGTTTGAGGCAGGACGGGGCAAGGGCGCAGTCCGCAATGTAGTTGAATATTGTGGTCAACGGTGATAGAAGGACCCCATAGACGGTGTGCGACATGCTCATACGCATGCGTTTTTCGAGGGACGGTGGAATGAAGGCACAGCGAAGAATGTCGTCTTTCAATTTCAAGGGCCAACCCTGCCAACACCGGCAAAGGAAGGCATGTGCTCGCCAGGTGCACCTTCTAATTCTGATCGCCGCGAGGTAGGCAGGGGGCCGCGCCTTCGCCAGCACCAGGGCGAACGGCAGCCGAGCGCGGGGGACGATCTCGTCGAGGTGCAATATAGTGTATGCAAATGACAGAGGAATCGCGATTCGTGCAGTGTGAGCAAGTACCACCAACCTTTATGAATTCGATGACGACGTACCAAGTACTGCGATGAAAACTGGGTCTTGACGAACCCCTTGGAGGTCAGGCTCTGCATCGCCTTGATGGCTTCGAGGTTGGGCACGTCATGCTTGGGCGCCTTGAAGTCTTTTTTTTGGCGACGAGAACGCCCTCTGTTGTGTATCGGAGCATATAGTCATCGTCCCGTTCGATTTCGGAGCGCGTGCGGTGAGGAGTACTTTGGGGTAGTCTCCCGTAGGCAGATCCTTATGTCATTCCCTTCAAGTCAGTACATATAACAAACCAACACAAACACACATTCTCGTAAATTATGCGACCATGACAGTTACTACTGATCCAACTGGAACAACGGCTACCCCGGCTCAAAATGTTCTAATCAGTCAGAACGTACCCAGCCGTGGTCTTGTCGCAGGGTAATGGGTCTCCTCGTTCAAAGAAGATTGACTATCGTAAGTGCACATGAAGACAGTGTTCAAGACCAGGACCTCCTATCCTTCAACCGCTGATATGCATCATTTATGTACCAGTCAGGCAGACTGTCGTCGCACCAATCTAGCACTCATTCATCCCAGCAACTTTGTTCTTCCCATCGGATGTGAATCTCGTTCATGATTCCGTTTTTTCTTCGTTCCATCGCCAGTTCGCTTGTGCATTCCCCGTTTCACACTGACTCTTGCGACATCCATAGATCATGCCTCCTGCAGGCGCTGGCGACACCAAAATGCATCCGTTGCCACTCGCACACACGGCAGGCAATCCATGCATAATGGCCCATGGATTTCCCCATTTACGGTAGAAAACATAGCTCTACCCGTGAGTCGTCAGAACCTACATGGAAGAGAGGCAGAAGATAGCCTTCTTGCAATGCCAACTTACCCTCCGCACACTAGACAGTCTGCCACTCATGCACCTCAACTCCTTTTCCCCTCCATTCATCTATCAGGTATCAATCTCGTTCGAGGGCCAGGTTATCTTCGCAACTCATTCCATCGACTCGTATGAGTCCACTCTTGATCCTGCCGACGCTGGTAACAGCAAGGGATATCCATTTCCACCGGATGTCTGGTTTACTTTTAGAAAATAACTGCACGGTTGCCATGTCCGAGTAGCCTCATGACGCAATCACTTCTCCAGAGATACCCGTGTCCAAGTTCGACCGAACTAGGTGGTTGTATCAATTTGATCAGGTTATCTAGAGGCTTAACATGATGTTTCAATGTCAGTCGGATGACAGTGATTGAGTCTGATCCTAATTGAAGCAAACCTTCCAGCCGTTGCAGAATCAATTTCCCCCAAGTAACCTACTCGTGATATCTGGTTCACGGGCGCGCCTGAATCCAGTCCTATCATCTTCGTTGGTCTTGCGTTCTGTGTCGCTGCCAGTGTACCTGAGGGCTCTTCCGTGTACGTCCGAGTGAAAATGGACTATAGAGGATGCATGTGGCATTATCAGTATGGGTGAGACCATCTTCAGTAACACTATCCTTGCTAGAACACCGGCGTCATTCGTTATGTCCGCCGTGAGGGAAGGGGGAGGGAAGCGGCTGACATTCAAATGTACTGGTATCGCTCAAGTCTTATCAGCGCCACGCCGCGTTTCATTTCAACTTTGCTTCCCTTGCAAAGTACAGTATACACGAGGCACAAGTAGTACTCGCTGTACACACATGGTTCGTGTACAGACGGGCGTCTCCTCTTCGACTCTATCCCTCCCCTCATCTCGTTTTGTCGTCCCCTCCAACAGAATCATTGCCGATGTCCTCTTCATCACTCAGGTAAGTCTCACATTTTCAAGTTGTAGGCAACTCACCAAGATGACCGATATTCAGGTCCCTTTGTCAAAGGCCGTCCGCTGGTCGACCTCACAGATCGAATCGAACGGGATTCTGCCATTCGGTTGACTGGTGGCGCATTCAGTGACGTTTACAAATGCAGGTGCAGCGGCATTACCAGGCCTTTGCCCTCGGTATGGTACCCTGCTTTTGCTAGTCAATACCATCCTCACTTCGTTTAGATTGCCGTGAAGGTCCTGAGATATTTTGAGTCTGAAGATCCAGAAGAGAACCAGAGGTTATTGGATTGCACAAACAGCCAGGTCGACTCGATTCCATATTGTGTGTTCATCTGTTAATGGTTGCTAGCAGATCCGTCGCGAACTCGGTCTTTTGAGAAGACTCGAGCATCCTAATCTTGTTCCACTGCTCGATGTGGCAACCATCTATGAACCAACGCTCGGGGTGGTGTTTCCCTGGATGTCGCGCGGCACCTTGCACTCTTTTCTCAAGGACAAGATGCTCACCATGGTCGAGAGACTGCAACTGGTTAGTTACGATTCCCGTTTTTTTTCGACCCCACGATACTGACGATTTGAAGGTGCATGGCATCGGATCTGGCCTGGAATATCGTGCGTTGTTATAGATCTGTCAACCTACCTTTTCTGATCAGACTGATGTCGTAGTTTATTCAAATGGCGTGTTCCACGGAGACTTGCATAGCGTAGGTCCGTAGCCAATAGCTTTGGTTTGTTATTTTCTCACTTTTAGGCAGGGGAATGTCCTCATCGACGAGGACAAAATACCACGAATCAGCGATTTCGGATCAGCATGTACGATCGAGAAAATTCAGCCTGGACTGACATACATGCAACGATTGTCGAACTCGAACAAACCAGGAGCGGTGAAATGGGCAGCACCTGAACGACTCTCTGGAAGCAAACCGGATCCGTCTGGAGACATTTATTCGTTTGGGTGTACGATGTTCGAGGTAAGCACGTTCCCCGATGTCCTAGTGGCTACTAGTCTAAGTTCTCCGCTAGGTTGTTGTCCGGCGATGTGCCTTGGAAGGATGAGACGGATTGTCAGGTGATTGCTCTGAAGTTGATGACGCACACGCTGCCTCGTCGTCCGATGCATGCAACGGTCAGAAATGAACATTGGACTCTAATGGTGCAGTGTTGTTCAGGTTGCCCTCAGCGACGGCCCACAGCAGGCGAGGTTGTAATGGCGGTGGACACGTTTATATCAGAGAAGTATGACGTTGGGGACGGGAAGGATCCCGAATTTCAAATATCTTTTTTGTTTCCCGGAATAACGTTCGCGAAATTTAATCTCCGGATTGACCGGATTCATCACTTGCATACCTTCAGAGAGCGATCGGGAAATCCCGACTTTCATCTTCATTTTTTTTGGTAATTGAAGTTGGCACGTTGTAATTACCCTAGAATTTCGGAGTTTGAATATGAGCAGCTCATGCCGTTTGTCGCGTCATTCTGAAGGCTACACCCAATGCCCTGCACAAGCGCACTGGCGAAGTTGACACTCATGCGACCGAATCGCTTCACATTCACGATGTCATGGTAAGTATGTATATCATCTTCCTGATTGCCTTTTCTCAACAACACCTCAGTTTCTAGAAAGCCTGGTGGAAAGACTACCCGACATTTCACTCACAGGTATTGCCCTCCGATGTCATGTCCCACGATACAACTCTGATATTACTTTACAGCCTACCTACCCAGCCCATCAGCGAAACGAGGCATACTGCTTACAAAACCGGATAGGTGAAAATTGCGAAGCTCATCAGCTGGGACCTATCAATGCGCTGTACTTAGTGGCATCGGCGAGTTTTGGTCTACAACTCACAAAATCGTTCGGCTCAACATGAAGATTCTTTTTTTTGAAGAAGAGCGCCCTCCTGACGTCCATGCATCCCTCACAACCGTCATTGCAATCTACCGTGCGCCATTTACGCCAGCTCCTTGCTCCTCCTTCCGTCGGGTCCACGTCTTCGACTCCATCCCTCCGTTTCGTGCCGTCTCCTCCCACAGAAGAAGTATACTGACACCACGACCCAAATTCACATTTTTCTCACTACGATCACCAGCTACTACCCTCCTAATTCTTTCATGAAAAGCTTCTCAATTCATACATTGTGACGCCGCCTTCTATCGGAACAGTGCTACATCGAGTCTTCCAATAGACCGCTCCATAAAAGGCGCCCCGGGCCATCCATCTGCTTGATAATACATCATGCCTGCGCCTCATAAAAACGACTTCGAATCACCGAGCGTCATCGTGCGTGTTATTCTACTGGCGTTGGCGTATGCATCGGAGTTAACAGTTTAGCTTTCATGGAAAGACTTGATCGTGATTGTATCTCGGTTGTCAGACTATCAGTGAGTGAGTAGTAGGTTTCCCATTCAAATAATACAACTCTGAAAGCTCAAAATGTGGTGGTCAGAATGTACATGCGAGGACTTGGATTAAGATAATAGCCCACCATGCGTTCGTGCACCCTTCACGATCTATAGTTCGGTGTCACGCCAACGCACCGTTTATGCATTTCAACTCCCTTGCTCTTCATTCTGTCGGGTGCGAATCCTATGCGTGGAATTCACCCTCCCATTGGTCCCCATATGTAGCATTGAACACCGTCACAAACTAAACGCTCCGGCCTCCCATATCATTCGAACAATACTCATCGTTGCTCCTCGAGCATGCACGTCTCCGTTCGTGAAGCCATCCGTCACCTTTGTTTGCTATCGACGTTAACAGTTCCGACCCTCGACGGCCCCCATAGTTTTCCGTTCGCCACAATCCGAACCCTTGTCTGAGGGACGTACTGTGGCTCAGTGAGGCACGAGTGAAGCCACAGTGCAAGGCCTTCGGACAAGCGGCACAAGTGAGAGGCACTGCTTCGGCGCTTCCTCTCTCGCCTTCACCACGTCGCTCGTCCGAGCCCATTACAGCGTACCCAGCCACCACGCCCTGCCTTCATTTCCCATTTCGGCTCCTCGCAGCTCACTTCCTGGGGTCCGGAGCGCGTGATCTCGATTGCCGGGTACACGCGTCTGCGAGGTGTTCCCACCCACCCTCGCAACTCACGCCATATGCACGGGAGAGAAACATGACAGAGTGTAGCCTTCTCAACTCATCCATGTACCCTTCACACACTAGACAGTTTGCCGTAGCCGCTCATACATGTCGACTCCTTTTCCTCCATCTGTCAGAAATGTATCAATTCCGTTCGAAGGCCAGGTTATCTTCGTAACTCATTCCATCGGTTCGCACGAGTCCGTTCTTGATCCTGCCGACGCTGGTAGTAGTAAGGCGCATCCGTTTTCACTGGCGATGTGGACTTTACTTCTGGAAGATGACCGCGCAGTTGTTATCGAGTCCGAGTAACCTCATGACTCGCTTCCAAGAGAGACCCACATCTAAGAGAGACCTTACCAGGTTATTGCATCAGTCTCACCAGGTTAGCTAGAGACTTACATAACCTGATGTTTCCGTGTCAGTTGGATGTCAGCGATTGAGTTCCTTCCAGCCGTTGAGAATCAATTTCTGCCAAGTAATCTACTGATCATATATTCAAGTTTTATCAGTTCGCCCGATTCAACATGAAGATGAGCGTCCGCCCATGCACCCCTCACAAACCACATAATGATCTACTACTACTAGTGTCATGGTAATTCACCGTTCATTCACGCCCGCTCCTGTCCACATCTCAGATCTCATCGATGGCCCTGGCGGTCTCCCTTTCAATATCCTTCAAGTCGCACGTACAACACTTTCTTTGTCAGGCTAAGTATACCACATTGGCGCCTGTGGCCCTTCAACTTTACTTCAATGTACGTCTCCATATCCATACTTTTTGTTGCTATGATTATTAACATGGTACACTAGGGGTGGTCCAATGCATGTTATTTCCATAATTTCCTCGATGATGCATTCAACCCAGCTCCATTGTAGAGCTCTGCTCATGCCCTCTGTTTCTTGGCGGGGAATCCTCAATACGTTCAGCCACATCGTGAAGAGGTGAAGGCTATTGTCTAGGAGTGATGATCGAAAGCCTCCTTGAGCAAGATGCGCATGATCGATAGCTTCATGAAGGAGACCCCACGTATGGCTGGGGTTACTTTATGTCGGTCATTTATTCTTATCATTCCTTTCCAAATCAGCACTGAAACTACATGGATTTACTTACATGGCAGAGAGGCAGAAGATAGCCTTCTTGCAACGCAAACTCACCCTCCATACACTAGACAGTCTGCCATTCATGCACCTCGACTCCGTTTCCCCTGCATCAATCTCGTTCGAGGATCAGGTTATCTTCGCAACTCATTCCATCGACTCGTATGAGTCCGCTCTTGATCCTGCAGACACTGGTAACAGCAAGGCATATCCACTTCCACCGGATGTCTGGTTTACTTTTAGAAAATAACTGCACGGTCGCCATCTCCGAGCAGCCTCATGACGCAATCACTTCTTCAGAGATACCCGTGTCCAAGTTCGACCATATCAGGTGGTTGTATCAATTTGATCAGGTTATCTAGAGGCTTAACATACATTCCTGGGCGTGTTGGTGGCGTTCTCACTTACATTCCTGCTCTTGGGAATGTTTAGTGGGGACTCACGGTTCTATCGCATGCTCTACCATGTCTGGCATTTCTTGGCCATCGTGGGCGGATACATGAGTATGGTGTACTCGGACTCGAGTAAGTAATATTTATTTCACCTCTTATTTATAGAATTCTCCAGCCCCCACAGTTACACAGACACCCTGGCCAATAAGCATGCTCTCCGAACACGTCTTTCCAGGCCGAAGAGCGTCAACAATTATTCGAACTGTGGCTCCGGAAATTGGTTCGGGCTCTTCATTACAAATGTCGTCTCGCATGCTGTCACCATTTTCGCAGCTTGACGTCGCAACTCCGTCCCTCGCAACTTGATATAGGATGATCAACTGGCGAAACGGAGTTGATCGGGAGAAAGATAAGAGTGTATACAGCCTCGGGTCGGAGGAAAGCGGACAAACATTATTTTTTTTTCTCTCGCGCAGGACCAACAACGACTTTGATTCTTTCCTCGTGATGTGGGTGATGTTATTGACCTTGAGTTTAATATGGTGCTTGCATTGACATGGCGTCTAAACGTTCCCGCAGAATCTGTAGACGACCACAGTTCTGTCACTCCACCCGCCGTCGCACCCGGATGGGATAGACATTCATGCTTTCCGTTTGGAAACGACGGGAAAGCCGACCAAGTTTACGGCGGAAGGATACACTCAGCACCCTCATAAAATACAGCTGGGGTAGACTAGGTAGGTATGCATTCATTGCGCAGCCCTTGTTTGATCAATGATGAACACTATGAATTGATAAATATGATACTTATCCGATTCGGATGGACGTACATTGAGATGATTCTTGCAGAAAAACCGATCTAATTGCATCGCAGATAAGTTTTGCAAAACACGTCGGCAATTTTATCGACTTGGGAAGTAGCGGTTACCTGGCCATGGTTTCTCTATTTCTTTTTTTGAGCTACTCGTCTACGATACTGTATACAAGGCGGTCGGTGGGCCTGAAATGGCGGCAATTCTCATCTCGATCTCTCTCTTCTCATCAAACGCCCGGGTGCTGTGTATGAGGCAAGCCGTCGATAGCCTCTGGCCAGCAGACCAGTTGGGAATGGCCAATCTCCGGAACTTGTGACTCTAAGCCGATCAAACTGGACCGCCGGAAGCGGATGTCGGAAGTAGATGGGATCAATCGCCGTAACACTAGAGTCGACTTCCTCCCTCACCTCACGGTGACTACTGCTTCAACATCCACGTTCCACAGTCTCTTAACCAACACGCTCACGCTCGGAATCCAGATATGGCAACAAACCAGACAGGCGGTTTTGAAAACATCCGAGAGAAATTTGGCCGCTTCAGGATCCTTATCATTGGGCGGGCGAACGCTGGAAAGACGACTATTCTCCGCGCGATCTGTAACACTACCGAAAACCCAGAGGTCTTTGATGGGGAAGGCAACAAGGTGCGTACCCGGTTTGATACATATGAATGACTTGTTCACCACACTGTGCGGCTAGATTGATCTGACCCAGGTCGAGGGATCCAGGGGGGTGAGCACCACTACATACTAGAGTCGGACTCTGACTTGAGGCGTATCTTCACCAATGCGTGCTAGCGCGGAATGCACGACATCGAGAACGAATTAATTTTCCGCAGCAACGACAAATTTGTCTTTCATGACTCGCAAGGCTTCGAAGCTGGCTCTGCAGAGGAAGTCCAGCGACTGAAGGAGTTCATCGCCGATCGTGCAAGCACGACGTTTCTTAAGAAACGGATTCATGCCATCTGGTAATGGCTTGGACTGTACAGGAACAAATATTGACTGGTCGTTATATTAAATAGGTACTGTATCCCAATGGATAAATTGTGTCGGGCAATCCAACGTTCTGAAGAAATGTTTTTTGATGAATGTGACACGAAAAATGGTGACTGCATTTCTGGATCATCTGATTATCAGGGTTTCTCAGCTCACAACCTGTTCAGTGCCTATTATTGTGCTGTTTACGAAGTTTGATGCATTGTTGACAGTAGCCATGGGAAAATTAAGTGGTAATGATCGAAGGCTACCACTAGAGGAGAAGAAGGCAAAGGCATATGAGCTCATAGAAGGAATTTTTGACAATGCCAATGTATGGGGACGTCTTTGTCAATTGAAGAATGCACCAAAATGTAGTGTTCAGATTGGAGGTATTTGTGCTGTTTTCTGATAAATGATTGAGCTCATGGAATTTGGATACATGGAAGGAATGCACACCTCGAATGAGGGGTGTAGCATACTGTTGGAAAATACAGCAGGGGCTCTGAATGAAGAGGCTTTGCAAGTGTTATTTGTTACTGCACAGGAAAGAAGCATAGCATTGTGTATGAGATATGCAATTCAAAAGTAAGTGCTGAATGGTGAATATTTTTCCAAGGATGCTGTAATAATGCAAGGAAGTATTATATCTGTTTTACATAGCAAGAAGGAATTAGCAAGACCTGGAGATGAAAAGAAAAAGATAAATCCAAGAACACTTGCAAGATGGTTTCCACACTTTTGGGTGAGATTATTTCATATGAATCAGATTCACCACTATCAGTGTTATGTTAATTAATTGCATTCCACTGTGGGAATTATAGAAAGTGAGGCACTCATTATGAAGGTAATCATGACTGACTTGCATCATTAATTATCCTCTGGAAATGAAAGAGAGTGAGTTGTGCATTGTGGAATGTGGCAAAGAGTGGTGATGCTGATGATGCCATGTCCATTTGTCCATCATTCTGCTCTGCAAATGACAGTCTGTGAGTTGTGCATTGTGGAATGTGGCAAAGAGTGGTGATGCTGATGATGCCATGTCCATTTGTCCTTCATTCTGCTCTGCAAATGACAGTCTGTGAGTTGTGCATTGTGGAATGTGGCAAAGAGTGGTGATGCTGATGATGCCATGTCCATTTGTCCTTCATTCTGCTCTGGAAATGACAGTCTGTGAGTTGTGCATTGTGGAATGTGGCAGAGAGTGGTGATGCTGATGATGCCATGTCCATTTGTCCTTCATTCTGCTCTGGAAATGACAGGATGTGAGTTATGCATTGTGGAATGTAGCAGAGAGTGGTGATGCTGATGATGCCATGTCCATTTGTCCTTCATTCTGCTCTGGAAATGACAGCTTGTGAGTTATGCATTGTGAAATGTGGCAGAGAGTGGTGATGCTGATGATGCCGTGTCCATTTGTCCTTCATTCTGCTCTGGAAATGACAGGATGTGAGTTGTGCATTGTGGAATGTGGCAGAGAGTGGTGATGCTGATGATTCCATGTCCATTTGTCCTTCATTCTGCTCTGGAAATGACAGGAAGTGAGTTGTGCATTGTGGAATGTGGCACAGAGTGGTGATGCTGATGATGCCATGTCCATTTATCCTTCATCCTGCTCTGGAAATGACAGGAAGTGAGTTGTGCATTGTGGAATGTGGCACAGAGTGGTGATGCTGATGATGCCATGTTCATTTATCCTTCATTCTGCTCTGGAAATGACAGCTTGTGAGTTATGCATTGTGGAATGTGGCAGAGAGTGGTGATGCTGATGATGCCATGTCCATTTGTTCTTCATTCTGCTCTGGAAATGACAGTTTGTGAGTTGTGCATTGTGGAATGTGGCAGAGAGTGGTGATGCTGATGATGCCATGTCCATTTGTCCTTCATTCTGCTCTGGAAATGACAGGAAGTGAGTTGTGCATTGTGGAATGTGGCAGAGAGTGGTGATGCTGATGATGCCATGTCCATTTGTCCTTCATTCTGCTCTGGAAATGACAGTTTGTGAGTTGTGCATTGTGGAATGTGGCAGAGAGTGGTGATGCTGATGATGCCAT
>JBBPPG010000322.1:0-28731 GCA_038091855.1 Leccinellum luteum | reverse complement strand
ACTGATCCTCAGGCTGCAACTCTCAGCGACGGAGTGAACTCAAGTACGAGTCGACACTCGACAGTTTGGACTCAGATGCGGATGGCGGTGATCATCCAAGTCAAAAGGAACCCGGTCTCGACCCCGAGGATAGCAACCGACTTGAAAAATCCCTCGAGGCTCGAATTCTGATTCCTCTCTCGAAACAGCGCAAACGCAATCGTAAAGGTGCATATACTCATCTTTCGTGTTCTCGCCGATTATCTTGTAGTATCTCAACCAGCTTCTGAACTTGTTGTGGTCGAAGACATGGTTGAAGAAGCCCCATACAAGATGAAAAGCAATGGGTGCCAAGTTCACCTTTTCCCTCGAAGAACCACTGGCATGGGATGCCGCTACTTGCTCAGGTGTTGTCGAAGATCTCCGTCGCTCTCAACTCCCGTTCGTGAAGCCGGATTGCCTGGTAGCTTGAGATCGCAGCTAATTATTCGATTGGGCATCGTTTCGATGTGACTAAGTACTAGGGTAGCTACAATTTTGTAATCCACAAGTCGCGACACGACTGCCAATAATTACCAAAACCGCTGTAAGTCATCGCGGATGTCCCCGACTCCCCCCATACACTGCAGGTCTATGGATTTGATGCATTAGGAGAGTTCATTATCTGAGGGGTTGACGACTAAGTTGTAGGGTGACTCACTGAGAGGGTTGGTGGTACAGACCAGCCGGGTTGCTGAGCTCTACTAGAAAATGCTCACGCCTTAGTCCATGGCACCAACAACGCTATCGTTGTGGCGAACGCCCTTCCCCAAGCAGAAATGCAGAACCTAGCTCACCTAGCTAACCGCACCTGTCGAATCAGTGGCTGTTATAAGAGACAATGCCGATCATTACTTATGTAAGTGAGGCCGAAAGGACTACTACTCAGTACATTTATTGTACTCATGTAAATACGCTCATGAATACGCAATGTACCTGGAACATTCGCGACGATTCAAGCGAGGTCCGCAAACCCAACCTGGAAAGTATTGTAATCGAACACACTATATACGCCTTGCAGGAATGTGATCCCAATATTCCAATATTCTAGGCCATACTATAGTCAGAAACAGTGGATCGAAAGCCGCAAAAGAGGGTTCAGGAAGTGATAACTGAAATCTCACCGACAGGCGAGCGCTGACCGATGATCGCGCCGAAACAATTGGGAGAACCTCGCGAAATTGGACCAGTATTGAACACATTGGGAGGGATTTCAAAGGTCCTGCCACCGAAGGTGAGGCCCAATGCTGGGAAAGAACCGCACGGTACTGCACATTGTCGATAAAAAATAAGCTACCGAACGCAATCGGAACTCACGGTGATAGTAACCCATGCCTCCACGTTCGTCGAGGGTACCGCCAAGGCGTCTGTAGAATTCTGCAACCCGGTCCCAATCTCCGAAGATGAAGTTGGCACCAGTGTCGAAAATGACAGGTACAACTTTGAGGATTGTATCACCATTAACGCGAACATCGTCCATGGACACCTCCCAGAAGCCCTACATAAATACTATTGTCAGCGCCATCCGCTCCCATCTGCCATCTTAACTCACCGGATTTATTACGCGTGTATAAGTGATGTCACCATTGTACAGCATACTGTTTGCTCCACCGACGTACATCTCGGCCCCAGAAGAAGAGAGTTTCAATGAGAATGTCGGATTTATTAGCTTACCATGCATGACAAGCGATTCAAACAATGGATAAGCCCAAAATCCATATCTCGAGATGGAAGGGAAGGCCAATCCCAAAAACCCATCTGCAAATGCATTTCTGTATGACTCGGACTGAGCAGGAGTGACCAATGTCACAGAACCAAAGGTCTGAGTGTCTGACTAGTTTAGCGTCAGAACTCAATGATCATGCTCATAAACATAAACGATACAAAACATACAGTGAATCCAGCGAGGGTTACTTTATCAATATATAGATCACCTTTGACGGTGTATCCATCTGAAAATGTGACCTTAAATAGCTGACCCTTGTTCCAGGAAGTACGAGATGATTTAGGATCCCATAGCTCGCGATCTCCGGGAATCCCAGCACAGCCAGTCTGCAGCACCCACATATCACTACGTCGACTTGAACAAAAAAAGCTGTACGGATACGAGAAAGCACCTACGTTGCGGCAGTATCCAGGAAGACTGTGACGGTAGATCAGGGTAAACATATACCGGAATGATACAAGATAATTTACCCTTCAAGGTCTTGGGAGGAGTGCCAATCGAAATCTCGCCAGTCCACATCGTGACGTAATTAGGTGTAGTCAGCGGGACGCTAGCGCCACGGGTTCTGAGCTCGGACTCGTTCCGTTCGACAGCAAAAGGGTGCATTTCCCCCGTGTTCATCTCGTAATTGTCTAGCCCACTAAGGATCTTCCTAAAACAAAAAGCTTAAGCAGACCAAAACGTAACAGTTTATTCCACGTACTCCCTGACTGATCTAGCATGAGACCTGATTGCATCGAAATCAATGCTTTCGTTAGAGTTCGGCAGGGAAGAATGTCTGGTGAGCGGTATTGCGACACCACCTGCATTCATGTTTGGTATAGGATTTGCAATGGCCAGAGAAACAAGTCTGGCGGTGACTGCAAAAATGGATATTGTAATGAATCGCATTGTGGAGGGGTGGAACTTGAAGGGGACGGGCGGTGAAATGTCCACTCGCACTGCAGACCTTAACAGTAACAAGTCGCCAACCTAACGGTGATCAATCGTAACAAATCCAACGATGCATACCTCATGTAGCTGAAACCGATCATATGCGGTGGCGGACAGGCTCCTACACATCCGTCACTGTTCGGGTGAGGGAATCGTATGGATGCATCCTAATTCCGTGTGGCCCATGGCAGTTCGGAGCACAATTTCCTGATTAAAACCTCGCCTCGTTGCCTCTTTCTTGACCTGCTGAGTCAGCGCCGACCGAATCATCTATGCTGACGCTTCACCGAACCGCTGCACAGAAAAGACCTCGTGTAGAATAACATTGGATTTTTCGCGCCTGAAGAGGTGAGGGACTAGGATAAGGCAATCGTCAGCGGATAGGATGAAAGAGGAAGTGGAAGTTGATCCCGTGCACGACGGCTCCTTCCACAGGGACTGCAGGACATTTATGTTCGTTCTCAAATACCAGAAGAATATAGTAGGGCCCGAGGATGCGGTTGATCTGAGGAGCTGCAAAGCACATTTTAACGAAATTCAAATCGACGAAAAATGGAAAAAATCGCCGTTGGCTCAAGAGTCAACGTTTCAACGCACACCATCCAATTGGAATTTCAGCTCCGTTCGCAATAAACGTGGAGCCGGAATCGAGCGAATGAACCGTCAGGGTTTATGTAATTAGGCCATACTCCGCTTCGGCGTATATAGTCGTCACGGGCGTGATTCTGCCCATTGTCACATCATTTTTCTTTCAACTTCGAGCAGCCTCTGAATGTGTCTTAGATGAGCCGTGACTGAAGGGAGAAGTAGGTGTTAGAGAAGTAGAGTCGTTTTGAGAAACCGGCCAACAAGTGGGGGTAGTAGGGGCCGCCCGGGCTCAGTTTTTGGGGAGTGATAGTGATCTGAGGGCGAAGTGACTTACATTAATGAGAAAAGGTAGCCAGGGCCTCCGGAGGTCCTGTTGTGACGAATGATACTGATTCACGTCCGCCCTTGGGTCCAAGTTTCGTTCGAATGACATCACCGTATCATCCCGGATCCATAAGTTTGACTTATGCATCAGTGGATTTGTTCATATCATCGATCACCGTGGGTTGGATTCTCGTTGTCAAAGACTGTGGGTGGAAATTTCGCCGGCCGTTGCTTCAAGTTCCACTCCTTTACGATATGATTGCATCATGACCATTGACCATACCGCTCGCCAGACATTCTTCCTTTGTGAACCACGAAAGCATTGATCTCGACTCAGATGCAATCAAGTCTTATGCTATATTTGAATCAGGGAGTGCACGGAATAAACTGTTATATCAGATTGGTCTGCTCAGGCTTGTTGTTTTAGGAAGTAATGAAATATCGGTCATGCTCTTTGATAGTTCCAAGATCGCGTCTCAGGCGTATCGTCCATTGGCACACATATCGCAATTTCGCAAAGCATCCGAGTCCTCATTCCAGGTCTCCGGTTACGCTCTTGAAAAAAACTCGTCTTGCAACCTTGTCTATCTTCGCGATGTCACGTTCAAAGCCGACGAACCCTTATACCCCTTTCACGACGTCCGCAAACCACCCAAGTTAGCTTCCGGCTCGTGGCAAACATCGAGGGGCATCGCCTCCCCCTCGCCGAAGCTTTCCTCTTTTTGCACTCCCACATGCTCCGCGTCGTCTTTGCTTTCACCCCAGAGGACGTCACGCCACCCCCTCGCCGGGTTATCTCAAACATTCACCTCCACTGCCCCTTCCCCACCGCCAGCCTCAGTCCCACACCGGCTGTTGCTGCCGAAACCTCTGTCGACGCTAATTCCCATGCCACAGACGGACGGCATTTGAGGAACGGTTCGATGCTGAGTCACCCTGGTCAAAGCTCGCGCGTGTCCTCATCGCTGGCACCAGCGCGAACGTCCAGTGAGTTGCCATTGCGTTCGGTACCTCATTTTATCGACAACCTGCAGTATCGTACTACTCTTTCCCACCACTGGGCCTCGCCTTCCGTGGCAGGACGTTTGAGTAAACTACCGACTATAATAGTTGGCGGGAGTACTAGGCTTTATGTAGCCTGAGAGCTGTACCGTGAATCCGTGACTCTCCGAGAGGTTACTGAAAATGCTCAGGCCGTATTCCACGGTACCAACAACATCGTCGTGGTCGCAAAGGCCCGAAGTTCCACAAGCAAGACCTAGGTCAACTAGATCACCGCAGCTCTCGAATCAGTGGCTGTCGTAATGCCGATCATTAAGTAAGGCCGAAATGACAACACTGTGTCACTGTTGATGGCGTTCTGGGAAATGACCTCATCAGGCAGGACAAGGAATCGCACAGAATAGTAGACGTGTTTTCAGTGGGTGGTCGAGGGGTGTGTGTTCATAAGGCAACGTGTGCAAGCGATTTTCGTACACGCGCCGTAGGATTGCCGGGTGGTGGTCGGTGGGGTGGTGCCACTTAGGTGTGTACGAGTCTCCGCCGACTCTCCGGACATGTCTAGATTTCTGACGAAGCAACATGATGGGTCTATGAAATCGAGTGATGCCGCATACCGTTGTATTATTTGGTCTGCAAGCGGTGTGCTGAAATATCGAGGGTCTACTATACTCAAGACCTTTAGCGTATGTGTGTAAATAAACTAAACTCATAAATATGCAATGATACTGGGAGCATTCGCGACGATTCAAACGAGGTCCGCAAACCCGACCTGCAAAGTATTGTAATCGAACACACTGTATACCCTCTGCAGGAATATTATCCCAATATTCCAAAATTCTAGGCCACGTAGTCAGAAAAAGTCGATTGAATGCCGCAAAAGGGGTTTCAGGAAGTGATAAGCACGGAAATCTCACCGACAGGCGAGCGCTGACCGATGATGGCGCCGAAACAATACTCAGAATATTCCTCAGGTTTACCAGCATTGAAAACTTCAGGAGGGATTTCAAACGTCCTGCCACCGAAGGTGAGGCCAATTGTTGGGAAAGCGTCGCATGGTACTGCAGGTTGTCGATAAAAAAATAAGGCATCGAACACAATCGGAACTCACGGCAATAGTAACCCAAGTCTCCGTGGACCAGGAGGACAGCGCCAAGGTATTTGTACAATTTTGCAACCCGGTCCCAATCTCCGAATATGAAGTGGGCACCGGTGTCGAAAATAACAGGTACATTTATGAGGATTGGATCATCATCGATACGAAAATCGTTCATGGACACCTGCCAGAATCCCTACATAAATACCAATGTCAGCACCATCCGCTTCCATCCGCCATTTGAACTCACAGGGTGTGTTACGCGTGTATAGGTGATGTCACCTTTATACAACCTATTGTTTGCTCCACCGACGTACAACTCGGCTTCAGAACCAGCGAGTTTCAATGAGAATGTTGGATTCACTAATTTACTTTGTCCGACAAGCGATGCGAGCAGCGAATAATGCGGGCCACCAAATGTCGAGACGGAAGGGAAGGCTAATCCCAATGAACCGTCCGTGTCTGAAAATGCGTTTACGTGTGACTCAGCATCAGCGAACGATGTTGCGGAACCAAAGCTTTGAGGGTCTGACTAGCTTAGCATTATCAGAATTCAATATTGAATCATGCTCACAAGAGACACAGAACATACAGTGAATTCAGCGAGGGTTACTCTATCACTATATCGATCACCCTCGACGCTATATCCAACAGAATATGTGAGCTGAAATGGCTGACTCTGTTTCTTGGCAGATGTAGACGAATGTGGATCCCATAGGTCGCGATGATTTTCGAGAATTCCAGTACAGCCAGCCTGCAGCACCCACATATCGCTGCGTCGATTTGAACAAAAACAGTATGAACTAGGAGAATGCACCTACGCTGTGACAGTATCCATGAAGACTATGAGGTAGATCATGGTGATGATATATCAGAATGATACAAAGAAAATTTACCGTTCAAGACCTTGGGAGGAGTACCAATCAAAATCTCGGCAGTCCACATCTCAATGAAATTAGCTTTATTCAGCGGGACGCTAGCGCCACGGGTTCCGAGCTGGGACTCGGTCCGCTTGACAGCGAAAGGGTGCATCTTCCCCGTGTTCATCTCGTAATTGTCAAGCCCACTAAGAGTCTTCCTAAAACAAAAACCCTAAGCACACGAAAATGTAAAGGTTTGTTCCACGTACTCCCTGATTGATCTAGCATGACAGCTGATTGCGTCGATATCAATGCTTTTGTTGGAGTTTGGAAGGGAAGAGTGCCTAGTGAGCGGTATGGCAATGCCACCTGCATCCATGATTGGTATAGGATTTGCAATGGCCAGAGAAACCAGTCTGGCGGTGACTGCAAAGATGGTTATTATAATGAATCGCATTGTGGAAGAGTGAAACTTGAAGGGACGGGTGGTGAAATGTCCGCTGGAGACCTTAATAACGAGAAGCCAACCCATGGCGATCAATGGTAACAAATCAAACGATGCATACCTCATGTAGCTGAAACCGATCATATACGGTGGCGGACAGGCTCCCACACATCAGTCACTGTTCGTGTGAGGGAATCATATGGATGCATCCTAATTCCGAGTGGCCCATGGCTGTTCGGAGCACAATTTGAACCATCATCGATAATCCCTCGACATGTCTTGTCTACAGCTACCATATCATGAAAGACCCGAGCTTGGCCGTCCTCTTATACTCTCCTGGTGCTGGAGAAAGAACGCAAAGCTCCCCAGACCAGTGAGACCACTGGCGCTTCAAATGTCCTGCAGTCCCTGTGGACCTTGCAAAATAACAGGACCGTGCAAAATGTGCAAGACAACAAGCAGAAGGAGCTGGTATGATGCATAAAATGCACAAAATTTCACACTACAGCAAAGGAACAACGAATAACCTGTGGACCGCCATCGCCACGCTGCATCGGGAAGGGGTGCGGCGACGGCGACGACAGCCCATCAGCGAATTTGTTGGTACAAGGACCATTCGGTACAGTACACAAATTCAGGTAGATACACAACGATTAATCGCAGGAAATAACTCACATCTGGCTTCGGAAGCTTGGGCCCTTCCGAAAACTAGGGCCTGACGCGGGAAAACAGTAGGAAGTGCCTCGCCTCGCCTCACCCTCGCCCGCCCTCACCCTGTTTCCGCCCTCGCTAACGCCTCGTTGTCGCATTGGCCTTGCGTCCCTTGCATTGTGGCCGCAGTCGCCTTCCCTTGCCCTCGCTCGCCCCTCGAGTTGTCCGCCTCCTTGCCACTTCCTTACCGTACCCAAGACCTATAGACTGAATCATCCATGCTGACGCTGCGCCAAACAGCTCCATAGCAAAGACCTCGGCTAGAATAACATTGGATCTTTCACCGTGACGCCCTGAAGAGGTGGGGGACTATGACAGAGCAATTGTGAGCGAAAAGAACAAAGGCAGGAAGCGGACGTTGTGGGAGCAGGGTTTTTGTATTGCCACTGCATTCGCCTCAGAATGGGTGTAAATATGGACGGTGCATCTTGCAGAATTTGCTCGTCAAGTTCTTCGTCCTTCCGTTGCTGAAGAAATTCCTGTCGTTGGTGGACTTTCTGCGCCACGACGGCTCCTTCCGCTTGTTATCTTGCACATTTTTCAAGGTCCACAGGACTGCAGGACATTTATCTTCGAGAGAATATAGTCAGGCACCGGCGGCTGATCTGACGAGGAGCTGCAATGCAAAATTCAAGTCGGATACGCGTGAGATTCAGAACTGACTTACATAATGATCACCACAGGATCGCGGGGTGGTTGTCAGTGGGGCACTGGAGCGGTGGCCCTTAGGTGTATGAGTCTCCAGACATGTCTAGATTTCTGACGAAGCACCAATGATGGGTCTCGTGCTGTCGCATGCTTACTGTTGTATCATTTGGTCTGCAGGGGATGTTGTGCTAAAACATCGGGAGTCTAGTCAATGTGCCACAGGTGCCATCCTCCCCCACATATCATAGGCACTCGATACTACTCACTACCTCTACTGATGTAAATACATTCATAAATATGCAATGTACCGGGAACATTTGTGACAATTCATGCGAGTTCCGCAAACCCGACCTGGAAAGTATTGTAATCGAACACACTATATACGCCCTGCAGGAACGTGATCCCAATATTCCAAAATGCTAGGTCATATAGTCAGAAACAGTCGATCGAACATCGCAAAAGGAGATTCAGGAGGTAATAAGAACTGAAATCTCACCGACAGGCGAGCGCTGACCAATGATGGCGCCGAAACAAAAGGCAGAATCTGGCGAAATTGTACCAGTATTGAAAACTTTGGGAGGGATTTCAAACGTCCTGCCACCGAAGGTAAGGCCAAGTGCTGGGAAAGAGACGCATGGCACTGCACATTGTCAATGAAAACAAGCTACCGAACTCAATCGGAACTCACGGTGATAGTAACCCATGTCTCCGTGTTCGTAGAGGCCACCGCCAATGCGTCTGTACAATTCTGCAACCCGGTCCCAATCTCCGAAGATGAAATTGGCACCAGTGTCGAAAATAACAGGTACATCTTTGAGGATTGTATCACCATTAACACGAACATCGTCCATGGATACCTGCCAGAATCCCTACATGAATACTGATGTCAACGCAATCCACTCCCATCTGCCATTTTAACTCACAGGATTTGTTACGCGTGTATAAGTGATGTCACCATTGTACAGCATACTGTTTGCTCCACCGACGTACATCTCAGCCCCGGAAGAAGTGAGTTTCAATGAAAATGTCGGATTCACTAGCTTGCCGTGCTTAACAAGCGATTCAAACAATGGATAAACACCAAGTTTCGTGATGGAAGGGAAAGCCAATCCCAAAAAACCGTCTGCAAATGCATTTCTGTGTGACTGAGCAGCACTGACCGATGTTGCAGAACCAAAGGTCTGAAGTTCTGACTAGCTAAGCATCAGAACCCAATGGTCATGCTCATAAAGGATACAAAACATACAGTGAATCCAGCAATGGTTACATTATCAACATATCGATCACCCTGGACAGTGTACCCATCTGAATATATGAACTGAAACTGCTGAGTCCTTTGCCAGGCAGTGCTGGATGATTTGGGATCCCATAGCTCGCGATCTCCGGGAATCCCAGCACAGCCACTCTGCAGCACCCACAAATCGCTGCGGCGACTTGAACAAAAACAGCTGCGCGAACTAAGAGAAAGCACCTACGTTGCGGCAGTATCCATGAAAACTGAGGTAGATAGGGTAAACAAATATCAGAATGATACAGAGATAATTTACCCTTCAAGGTCTTAGGAGGAGTGCCAATCGAAATCTCGCCAGTCCACATCATGACGAAATCAGCTGTAGTCAGCGGGACGCTAGCACCACGGGTTCCAAGCTCAGACTCGGTCCGTTTCACAGCGAAAGGGTGCATCGTCCCCGTGTTCATCTCGTAATTGTCTAGCCCTCTAAGGATCTTCCTAAAACAAAAACCCTAAGCACACGAAAATGTAAAGGTTTATTCCACGTACTCCCTGACTGATCTAGCATGATAGCTGATTGCATCGAGATAAATGCTCTTGTTGGAGTTCGGCAAGGAAGAGTGTCTGGCGAGCGGTATGGTCATGCCACCCACCTCCCTGATTGATACAGGTCTTGCAATGGCCAGAGCAAGCAGTCTGCCGATGACCGCAAATATGGTTATTGGGATGAATCGCATTCTAGAGGAGTGGAAAGGGCGGGTGGTGAAATGTCCACTCACAGACCTTAATAACGATGAGCCAAACCACGGCGATAGATCGTAACAAATCCAATGATGCATACATCATATGGATAAAACAGTTGATATGCGGTGGCGGACAGGCTCCTACACATCCGTCACTGTTCGTGTGAGGGAATCATATGGATGCACTCTAATTCCGAGTGGCAGTGATCATAATTTGCACCATATTGGATAATCAGTCTCATCACAGCGACCGTGTCGTGCAAGACTCGAGCTTCGCAGTCCTCCTACACTCTCCCGGTGCTCGACCCCCCTAGACCACTAGGGCCACAAATGAGCTGAAGTCCCTGCAAAATAATAGGACCGTGCAAAATGGGCAAAACAGCAAACGCAAGGAGCTGACATGGCGCAGAAAACACGCAAACGATAGGAACTTCACCCTGGAGCAAAGGAACAAAGAATGACACATGCCCCGTCATCGCCAAGTCTGTGTCCATGCTAGTGTCCTTTGTAGATGTCGGTCTTCAAGAACATGTGGGGTGTGCAATATGAGCATTTAATGAGCAGCTAAAGGGCATATTTGGTTGGAAGGCACGAACCACGGGAGACGGAATTCTTCCTATCGACAAACGTGGTGAACCGATTTGTGCTGTGGTCAACGTCATTCAAACTTGAAGATTTTATGAAAAGTATGCGAATGATGCCATTGTCAAGAAATGGGGAGTCGAAATTGCTCTCCGAGCAGAGAAACTTTATAGGCAGCACGGTATTGTGGTGCTGTAATTACGGCTTACTGATGTCAGGTTCACGATATCAACAGTAACCTGGCATGGAGAAGTGCAAGAGCAGGATGACAAAGACGGACGCGACACTACAGATATGCACGGACCAACGCACAGACCATGCGGCCCCTTATTTTTATTGACAACTTACAGTAAGTACCATATGACTCTTTCCCAACACACCTTCCGGCGTGGCAGGACGCATTATGGAAAAGAAAACAGGTGGAATTGTGCAGGCGCTCGGTGCAGGGAGATGACTTCACTACTATGTAACACGGTGGACTCAGTCCCTCTAGTGTACTTGTGCAAATAAACTCATAAATGTGCAATGTACAGGGAACATTCAAGTTCGTGACGATTCAAGCGAGGTCCGCAAACCCGACCTGTAAAGTACTGTAATCAAACACACTGTATACCCTCTGCAGGAATGGGATCCCAATATTCCAAAATTCTAGGCTACATAGTCAGAAACAGTCGATAGAACGCTGCAAAAGAGGGTTCCGGAAGTAATAAGCACTGGAATCTCACCGATATGCGAGCGCTGAGCGACGACGGCTCCGAAACAAAAGACAGAAGTTTTATCCATTTCACCAGCATTGAAAGCTTCGGGAGGGATTTCAAACGTCCTTCCACCGAAGGTGAGGCCCAGTGCTGGGAAACGGTGACACGGTACTGCGGGTTGTCGATATATAAAAAAGGTACAGAACGGAATCGAAACTTACGGTAATAGTAACCTAAGCCCGATTCTTCCTGTTTGTAGAGGACACCGTTAAGGCGTCTGTAGAATTCTGCAACCCGGTTCCAATCTCCAAAGATTAAGTTGGCGCCAGTGTCGAAAATAGCAGGTACATCTTTGAGGATTGTAGCACCATTAACACGAACATCGTCCACGGACACCTGCCAGAATCCCTACATAAATACTATTGTCAGCGCCATGCACGCCCATCTGCCATTTCGACTCACTGGATGTGTTACGCGTGTATAAGTGATGTCACCTTTGTACAGCCTACTATTTGCTCCACCGACGAACAACTCGGCCCCGGAAGAAAAGAGTTTCAATGAGAATGTCGGATTCGCTAGCTTACCCTGTCTGAAAAGCGATACAAGCAGCGAAGAATCCGGGCCACCAAATGTCGAGATGGAAGGGAAGGCTAATCCCAATATACCGTCCGCTTCTGCGAATCCATTTATGTGTGACTCAGCGGCAGTGAACGACGTTGCGGAACCAAATATTTGAGGGTCTGACTAGGTTAATGTCAGAATTCAATATTGAATCATGCTCATAAGCGATACAAAACACACAGTGATTCCAACGAGGGTTACATTATCAGTATATTGATCACCTTCGATGGTGTATCCATCCGAATATATGAGCTTAAATGGCTGACTCTGTTTCTTGGCAGATGTAGATGAATGGGGATCCCATAGGTCGCGATGATTTTCGGGAATCCCAGCAGAGCCAGTCTGCAGCACCCACATATCGCTGCGTCGACGACTTGAACAAAGATAGCTGTATGAACTAAGAGAATGCACCTACGCTGCGCCAGTGTCCACAAAAACTGTGAGGTAGATCAGGGCAAACATATATCAGAATGATTCAATGAAAATCTACCATTAAAGGTCTTCGAAGGAGTGCCAATCGAGATCTCACCACTCCATCTCATTATGAAATTAGCTAGTCAGCGGGACGCTAGTACCACGGGTTCCGAGGTCGGACTCGGTCCGTTTCACAGCGAAAGGGTGCATCGTCCCCGTGTTCATCTCGTAATTGTCTAGTCCACTAAGGGTTTTCCTAAAACAAAAACCCTAAACACACGAAAATGTAAAGGTTTATTCCGCATACTCCCTGATCGATCTAGCATGATAACTGATTGCGTCGATATCAAAGGTTTTGTTGGAGTTTGGAAGGAAAGAGTGTCTAGCGAGCGGTATGGCGATACCACCTGCATTCATGTTTGGTATAGGATTTGCAATGGCCAGAGAAACCAGTCTGGCAGTGACTGCAAAAATGGATATTGTAATGAATCGCATCGTGGAGGAGTGGCGCTTGAAGGGACGAGTGGTGAAATGTCCGCTGCAGACCTTAATAACGAGAAGCCAACCCACGGCGATCAATGGTAACAAATCCAATGATACATGCATCATCTAGGTGAAACTGGTGATATGAGGTGGCAGGGAGGCTCCGCTGTTCGCCGCGTGAGGGAGCCAGATGGATGGATTCTAATTCCGGGACCGGTGGGCCGCCGGTGGCAGTGACCACTTGTTGCCTGTGCTCTTTGATTGTTTCGAGATCGCGTCTCGGGTGGTGTATCCTTTCAACGCGCCCATTGACGGATATACGGTAAAGCTTCCCAACTCCAGGCCTCAGGTCGCGCTCTTGGACGAAACTTGTCTTGCAACCTTGTCGGGCTCCCCCATATAGTATGCGCGTTGTCGTTGTTCGTTGTCGTGGTTATTGTTGTCGGCCGCGTCGACGTTGCGTGTGAGGGAGCGTGTGAGGAGACGTCACAGCGGTCGACGTCGCAGTAACTTGGGGGGGGGATCATTGTTAACGAGCGCGATCGTGGCCAAGTGGAGCCAGCCAGAGCGCGTCGGGGGTGTCACGGGGTGTGACACTTTGCTGCTTGAAAGAGGTTCAATCTCCGCCCTAACGTTATTTGGTCATGCCAGTCACTTGAGTATGTCCAGAGTCTGGCGGATATGGACATTAATATTGTCAGGAAAAGTCAATTCCCAGATGAGTCCTCCTGTAAGGCGCTTTGTGTTTGATACCTTATTTTTGTTGACAATCTGTAACAAGTACCGTACGACTCTTTCCTAACGCTCGGCCTCACGCCTTCCGGCGTGGCAGGACGTACTATGGAAAAGGAAACAGATTAAATTGCGCTGGCATCTGAGACGGTCATAATCGACAATCACCAGCCTGTCGGGTGCTCACTCGGTAACACCGGTGAATGGTGTGATGACATGGTGATCCTTCACCACTATGTAACACGGTGGACTCAGTACCTCTAGGAGCAAATAAACTCATAAATATGCAATGTACAGGGAACATTCGCGACGATTCAAGCGAGGTCCGCAAACCCGACCTGTAAAGTACCGTAATCGAACACACTGTATACGCCTTGCAAGAATGGGATCCCAATATTCCAAAATCCTGGGCCACACAGTCAAAAACAGTCGATAGAACGCCGCAAAAGGGGATCGGGAAGTAATAAGCACTCAAATCTCACCGATATGCGAGCGCTGAGCGACGACGGCGCCGAAACAAAACATAGAACCTTGCGAAACTGGACCGGCATTGAAATTTTCGGGAGGGATTTCAAACGTCCTGCCACCGAAGGTGAAGCCCAGTGCCAGTGCTGGGAAATGGTTGCACGGTACTGTGGGTTGTCCATATATATAAAAAGGCACCGAAAGCAATCGGAACTCACGGTAATAATAACCCAAGCCTAATTCTTCAATTTCGTAGAGGAAACCCTCGAGGCGGCTGTACAAGTCTGCAACCCGGTCCCAATCTCCGAAAATTAAGTTGGCACCAGTGTCGAAAATAACGGGTACATCTCTGAGGATTGTGGCACCGTTAATACGAACATCGTCCATGGACACTTGCCAGAATCCCTACATAAATACTAGTGTCAGTGCCATTCGCTCCCATTTGCCATTTGAACTCACAGGATTTGTCACGCGTGTATAAGCGATGTCGCCTTTGTACAGCATAATGTTTGCTCCACCGACGAACAACTCGGCCCCAGAAGAAGAGAGTTTCAATGAGAATGTCGGATTCATTAATTTACCTTGACTGACAAGCGAAGCAAGCAGCGAAGAATCCGAGTCATCAAATGTCGAGATGGAAGGGAAGGCTAATCCCAAAATACCGTCCGCTTCTGAAAATGCATTTTTGTGTGACTCAACGGAAACGAACGATGTTGCGGAACCAAAGCTTTGAGGGTTTGACTAGCTTAGTGTCAGAATGAATCATGCTCATAAGCGGTACAAAACATACAGTGAATCCAGCGAGGGTTACAGTATCAGCATATCGATCACCTTCGATGACGTATCCATCTGAATATGTGAGCTGAAATGGCTGACTGTCTTTCTTGGCAGATTTGGATAAACGGGGATCCCATAGGTCGCGATCTCCTGGAATCCCAGCACAGCCAGTCCGAAGCACCCACATATCGCTGCGTCGACAACTTTAACTAAAACAGCTGTATGAACTAAGAGAATGCACCTACGCTGCGCCAGTGTCCACGAAGACTGTGAGGTAGATCAGGGTAAACAAATATCAGAATGATACAAGGAAAATTTACCATTAAAGGTCTTCGGAGGAGTGCCAATCGAAATCTCGCCACTCCACCTCATCATGAAAGTAGCTATAGTCAACGGGACGCTAGCGCCACGGGTTCCGAGCTCTGACTTGGTCCGTTTCACAGCGAAAGGGTGCATCGTCCCCGTGTTCATCTCGTAATTGTCTAGCCCATTAAGTATCTTCCTAAAACAAAAACCCTAAGCAGACCAAAATGTAACAGTTTATTCCACGTACTCCCTGATTGATCTAGCATGATAACTGATTGCGTCGATATCGATGCTTTTGTTGGAGTTTGGAAGGGAAGAATGTCTGATGAGCGGTATGGCCATACTACCTGCATTCATGTTTAGTATAGGATTTGCAATGGCCAGAGAAACCAGTCTGGCGGTGACTGCGAAAATGGATATTGTAATGAATCGCATTGTGGAGAGTGGCACTTGAAGAGACGGGTGGTGAAATGTCCGCCCACAGACCTTAATAACGATAAGCCAACCCACAGGGATAGATCATGTAACAGATCCAATGATGCATTCATCATGTAGGTGAAACTGGTGATATGCGGTGGCGGGCAGATTTCACTGTTCATGCACATGTGTGGAAGTCAGATGGATGCATCCTAATTCCGGGACCGGTGGCAGTGACCACAATTTGAACCATATGATGCACAATCGATAGTAATTCCGAGTCCTCCGAGTCGACATGTCCGAGTCTTGTCACGGCTACCGTGTTATCGAAGACCCCAGCTTGCCCGTCCTCCTACTATACTCTCCCGGTGCTCAAATAGATACCCTGCGCACTGTTGACCAGGACTTGTTCGAATACTTGTCGTCGCAGAGACTTACCTACTGTTTGTCCGTCGACCTTGGAAAAAAGTCCGCCTTGAGGCACTCCCATCTGTTGACGGCCAGGCGGGCCTCGAATGACGGTGCTGCCAGTGGCCAGCAGATGGAGTCCAAGTTGAGAGGGTCTGCCTACGGGAGACTAGGTCGTCGTCGGTGGTTCGGTGGGTTGGTGCCGCTTAGGCGTGTATGAGTCTCCAGACATGTCTAGATTTCTGACCAAGCACCACTGATGGGTTTCGGGAATCGAGTGCTCGAGCGCTGCCGCATGCTGTTGTATCATCTGTATGCAGGCTGCAATGTCGGGGGTCAAGACACTCCCAACATATCAGGCAGTGTGCCACGGCGCCACCCTTCCCCCACCTGGCACTCGACTACTACTCGGTACCTTTAGTACTGTGCTTCTGTCAATAAACTCATAAATATGCAATGTACCGGGAACATTTGCGACGATTCAAGCTAGGTCCGCAAACCCGACCTGGAAAGTGTTGTAATCGAACACACTGTATACGCCCTGCAGGAATATGATCCCAATATGCCAAAATTCTAGGCCATATAATCAGAAACGGTCGATTGAACGCCGCAAAGAGGGCTTCAGGAAGTACTGGAATCTCACCGGCAGGCGAGCGATGAGCGATGATGGTGCCGAAACAATCTATAGAATTTGGCGCAATTGGACCAGCATTGAAAACTTCGGGAGGAATTGTAAACGTCCTGCCACCAAAGGTGAAGCTCAATGCGGGGAAATTTTTGCACAGTACTGCAAGTTGTCGATAAAAATAAGGTACCGAGCGCAATCGGCACTCACGGTACCGCCAAGGTATCTGTACAATTTTGCAACCTGGGCCCAATCTCCGAGGATGAAGTTGGCACCACCCACCATTTTAACCCACACGATTTGTTACGCGTATATAAGTGATGTCACACTTATATAGAATACTGTTTGCTCCACCGACCTACATCTCGGCCTTAGGAGCAGCGAGTTTCAATGAAAATGTCGGATTCACTAGCTTACCTTGTCTGACAAGGGATGCAAGTAGCGAAGAATCCGAGTCACCAAATGTCGAGATGGAAAGGAAGGCTAATCCCAAAACACCGTCCGTGTCTGCAAATGCATTTGAGTGTGACTGAGCAGCAGCGAACGATGTTGCGGAACCAAAACTTTGAGGATCTGACTAGCTTGGCGTCGGAATTCAATATTCAATCATGCTCATAAGCAATACAAAACATACAGTGAATCCAGCGAGGGTTACATTATCACTATATCGATCACCTTCGACGGTATATCCAACTGAATATGTGAGCTGAAATGGCTCATTCAGTGTCCTGGCTGATTCGGATGAATGGGGATCCCATGAGTCGCGTTCTCCGGGAATCCCGGCATAGCCTGCCTGCAGCAGCCACATATCGCTGTGTTGAGTTGAACAAAAACAGCCGTGTAAACTAACAGAAAGCACCTACGCTGCGGCAGTGTCCACGAAGGCTTGTGAGGTAGATCAGGGTCCACATATATCAGAATGATACCAGGATAATTTACCATCCAAGACATTGGGAGGAGTGCCAATCTCAATTTCGCCAGTCCGCATCATGATGAAATTAGCTTCAGTCAGCGGGACGCTAGCGCCACGGGTTACGAGCTCGGACTCAGTCCGTTTCACCGCGAAAGGGTGCATCGCCCCCGTGTTCATCTCGTAATTGTCCAGCCCACCAAGGATCTTCCTAAAAAAACCTTAAGCAGACCAAAATGTAACGGTTCATTGCACGTACTCCCTGATTGATGTAGCAGATAGCCGATTTTGTCGAGATCAATGCTTTCGTTTGAGTTCGGCAAGGAAGAGTATCTAGTGAGCGGTATGGCCATGCCACCTGCATTCATGTTTGGTATAGGTTTTGCAATGGTCAGATATCACAGTCTGGCGGCAACTGCAAGAATGGTTATTGTAATGAATCGCATTGTGGACGAGTGGAACTGGAAGGGACGGGCGGTGAAATGTCCACTCGCAGATCTTAATCACGAGACGCCAACCCATGGCGATCGATCGTAACAAATACAATGATGCATACATCATGTAGGTGAAACTGATGATATGCGGTGGCGTTGCGCTGGCAGACAGGCTCCACTGTTGGTGTGAGGGAGTCAGATGCATGCATCCTAATTCCGGGGACCACACAATCTGAACCTTCTTACAGCTGTTTGTGAAAACCTTGTCACAGCGTGATTTTTTTGCGAGTCGCGAGTCGCGTCCGCCAAAAAGGAAATGAAGTAAATAGCACTCGAGTAGATGTCTTGTACTTGTACTCGTAACTCAACGTTCAATGTTCAACGCTTGATATTCAATGCCGATGGGTACCATACGAGTTCCGGGTGGTAATTCTGCTCGTTACCAACACACTCTCCCTTCTTCAGCTCCTCTAGTTCCAACCTCCCGACTAAGCCCTCCAAGCACTAACGCGTCAATTTACTTCATTTCCTTTTTTGTCTGACGCGAGTCGCGACTCAGAAAAAAATCTTGTTTTGACAAGGTTTTCACAAACAGCTGTAATCGAAAATCAATAATCCCTCGAGACTCCTCATCACAACTACCGTGTCATGGAAGACTCGAGCTTGGCAGTCCTTCTACTATGCCCTCCCGGCGCTCAAGAAAGAACGCAAAACTCTCCATACCAGTGAGACCACTGGGGCTGAAAATGTGTTGCAGTCCCTTGGACCTTGCAGAATAATAGGACCGTGAAAAATGGGCAAGACAGCAAGCGGAAGGGTCCGGGACTGGCATGGCGCAGAAAACCCAAAAACTTGAAACGACAGGAACTTCACACTGCAGCAAAAGGAACGACGAATAACCTGTGGACCGCCATCGCTACGCTGCATCGTGAAGGGGAGCGGCGACGGTGACGACAGCCCATCAGTGAATTTGTTGTTACAAACATTGTGATATTGTTACAAGGACCATTCGATACAGTACACGAATTCAGGTGGATACACAAAGAAATTGCTCGCAATCCGGCTTCAGAAGGCTTGGGCCCAAACCGTCAGCCACCCTTCTAACTATACACTATATTTCTCTTTCTATTCTCTAACAGCTAATAGGTGACTGCTCCCCAAGCACAAGCACTCTGCATCCGGTAAGCATCTCATTACTCTGCACTGCCTATCACCCATATGACGCCCAGCAATCGCATATATCCACTGGTGATGTTCGTCGTGACAGGGCTTCATACCAAACGACGTCCGTCTATTGACACTCGTACCAAGTCTATCGCAGCGGTGGAAGAACATAAGCGTATCGATAAGCACATTGCCGAGTCACGCCCCCTTCGCACTGTCGAGTCTTGTTCTTCAAGACAACCTACTCAGTGTCGCGTGTCGAAGCCGAAGATGATGACTCACAACGACCCAACGCCCAACGCTGGTAGACTTCCAGTCTGGAAACCGCCAGCCGCCCCGCCTCGGATCCGCAAGTTCATACCGAAACCACTGATTCTGGTCGAGAGGATGAAGACGCGACGTCAACTATGGTTGGTCAACCTCTCGTCTCCATACGTCGTTGCGGAGCATCACCATTACTCCGTTCCCGAATCGCCCAACTATCCCATGGCGGCGCCGATAGCCATGCCTGTGCTCGCGCACGCGACGCCGACAAAGTATCAGACACCGACGCGCGACGTTCCTTTGTCGTACTCGTGCTCAATCAGCGGAAGTGTTTCTATTCTGATATCTTCGCAGAGCAACATCATCATGAGACCATTATCGGTCGTCACTCTGGCCAATAGCTCTTCGAGTACCGACACATTCGTGGCCGATTCTCCATGCGGGATGAAGCAGCTCTCCTCCAAGGTTCCGCTTCTGGTTACGGAATGTGGGGTTACCGATATTCATCCAGGGAAGAAATGCGTATCCAGCACCGGCACCCCGGTACTTCTCGATGCGGACTTCATGAATAGGACTTGCCACCTGACGGATGCTTTTGAGCCTACGCTGACGAGCACGCCCCACAGATTAAGTAAATCAGAAACCGATTATGTTCCGCCGTCACTGCCCTTTCCATTCGTAACATTCACGGCTCAACCACCGGAGCAGTTGCCTGTGCTCTTTGATGGATCCGAGATCGCGTCTCGGGCGGTGTATCCTTTCAACGCGCCCATTGGCGGATATACGGTAAAGCTTCCCAACTCCAGGCCTGAGGTCGCGCTCTTGGACGAAACTTGTCTTGCAACCTTGTCGGGCTCCCCCATGTCGCGCCGGAAGCAGACGAATTCCCTTTTCACGACGTCCGCAAACGCACCCTTGTCAGCTTCCGACTCGTGGCGAACATCGAGACGGGTCGGCTCTCCCTCGCCGACGCTCGTCTTCGATGGGGTTTTTGCGCTCCCACATGCTCCGTCGTCGTCCTTGCTTTCACCTCAGAGGACGATACGTCGCCCCCTCACCGAGTTATCCCAAGCATTCACCTTCACTTCCCCTTTCCCCACCGCCAACCTCAGTCCCACACCGGCCGTTGTCACCTCTGCGCCGCAACTCCTGTCGACGCACACGCCCATGCCACAGACGGCGACGGCATTTGGGGAACAGTTCGATGCGGAGTCACCCCGGTCGAAACTCGCGCGCGTCCTCACTGCTAGCGTCAGCGCGAACGTCAACGTCAACACCAACGAAAACGCAAACGCCTCTCCTCGAACAATAACTCGGGTTCGCTGGCGAGGACTGGGGCAAGGTCGGGGTCGCGGGAGCAGACGTAGTACGCCGTCATCCGTAAAGGGAACAGGCGTCCGTGCGCCAAACGATCGGAGAACGAGGGTCGAAGTCGAAGGGCTGGAGGCGAGGGCGCGGAGGTCTGGCGGGGTTGGGCTCGGGCTCGGGCGTCACGATGGCGGGGAGGATCTTAGGACTGAGAAGACAATGATGGACCAGCTGTCGCTCGCGAGTCGCGTTGGGATGGTGGCGAAACTGCGTGCGAGGTGGGAGGCGGGAACAATTGGGTAATATTGTGATGGTTTTGACGATTGACATTCCCAATCTATGCCGGTCGAGCTCGATGCATGTAAGCTTCTTTTCCTCTTTCGGGCTGGTTTTTTTTCATGTCCTGTTTCGTGTTGGTGTTGGTGTGGTTCGAATGCGTGTCTTCAGTCGGAAGGTTGTGCCGAACCAGGCCAATTTTACAAACTTGTCTGATCGCACTAATTCGGTATCGTGTGGTAGGTTGTCTAACGCAGAAGTATGTAACAAAGCTTGGATCAAGTAAATACTCGTACACAAATACCGCGAGACGGCCCTACGCCAAGTTTGCCTCACTATCAACTAGTACTACACGCTCACCATCACGCACTGATCCAACGCCCGAGCGAGTTCCCGACTTTAACAAGAGTCTCTATGGAATGGTTTCCTCCCGTAACGTATTCCGTCGGTGCAGAGTGCTGCAACAAGTCCTCGTCGAACTGGATGAAGTCAGGCGGGAAGATGGCGACTACGGTACTCCCGCCGTATGCAAAGTACCCGAGTTCGTCTCCACGACTCACGCTTGCGTTTTCCTACAGAGCACGCATACAAACGATGAGCAAACGAGGAGGATCAAGTTGGAGGACGAAACGTTACGAAAGTGTGGCTCACTTTGACTGTCCAGGTAATGCTCCCTACGAGCAAGGCTCCGATCGCGACAAAGGCGATCCGTTTTCCGGAGGGAGTGTGTTGCAGGAAGAGGACGGATCGCTTGTTGCGGGAGAACACATCGAGGTTGATCTGGTTGACCGCCTGTGGGTTCACTTGGATAAACGTCAATCAAACTCGACATTCATTAGCAACGTTGTTCACTCACCGGTGAAATACTGCCCGGGGACATCCGTCGCCTTTCCCAAGATGGTTGCATCGACGGGTGAATGGAAGCGATGATAGTCCGAGGGCGCGAGGCGGAAGATGGCGAGAGATCCGCCTTCAAATTGAAGGCAAGACGGGTGGGAAGGTTCAACGTTCAATAACGCAGGGATCGAGAACTCGTCCCCCTTGATCCAGAACTTGCGGGCGAGATCGACGGTAGGATAGACGACAAGACGGCAGTCCGCCGCGGAGCAGAATCCAGCGGGATCCTCTGCGTTCTCAACGGGGCGTGCGCCTGGCTTGAGCTTTCGGTAGAAGAACTCGTTGAAGTTGGCGTAGTGCTTGATGTCCGGGTCGAGGAGCTCGTCGAGGGAGATCTTGTAGGTATTAATGAATGACGAAATGTTCTTGACGCTCTCTGGGGAATCGTAGATGCGCCCCTCACGGACGCTCTGTTCGCGGAGGAGATCCTCGATGTGTTTGTTGCCTTCGAGCAACTTGACCTGTTCCTTTCCGCAGAAGAGGAGGTGCATGCCTAGGCGGGCATAGATGGGCATGCTTTCGAAGAACTTTTCGCCCGTCTTTCTATCGATGACATAGTTTCCAACGTGAAACTTGTCGGCGAGGTTGTGAAGCTGGGGAACGATTTTGTGGAGGATGGGGTGTTGGGTATGGGCTGCACCGTGGATGCCCTGGGTTACGTCGCCACCGCTCAGGGACGGCTGGGTGTTCTCGACGAGGCGCGCGAAACTCTGAGCGATGTCATCGTCATCGGCGCCAGAGAGGCCAGAGAGTGTGGCGATGTGCTCGATCGGTTTAGTGATGTGGTGGAGTTGCAGATGCATTGACGGTGATAGCAAGACGCGGCGGGACAACTCCCGGCTAGGGCCTTTGAATACAAACGCATCACACTGACAACTTATCAAGGTGACATTGGGTGGGCGACGATTACCACTCCTTCCACCATTTCAGATATATGTTTACCCTGATTAGTATCTCAATACTGTAGTCCAAATTAACACTGGTACAGCGTACGATATTCGCAACAGCACTGCATGTTCCCCAAACTATCAAAGGCCCGGGTTTGTGTGGAACAGTCCAAACTTCCGCTAAGTTCCGTTCGGATGACGCCACCGTATCATCCATCCATCATTAATTTGGCCTACGCATGATTCGATTTGTTCCTATACCTGATTACCGTGGGTTCAAGTTGGCTTCTCAATATTAAGGTCTGTGAGTGGACGTTTCACCACCTGTCCTTTCGACTCCTGGGCTTCTACAATGCGATTCATTACGATAAACATACTTGCAGTCACCGGAAGACTGCTTGCTCTAGCCAGTGCAAAACCTATCCCAAACACTGGCAGGAATGCGGGTGGCGTGACCATACCGCTCGTCCGACACTCTTCCTTTCTGTTTCTGAACAACGAAACAGTTGATCTTGACACAATAAGCTCGCATGTGATATTAGCCAGGGAGTACGTGGAATGACTGGGAACTGTTACACTTGATCTGCTTAGGCTTTTTTTTATAGGAAGATCCTTAGTGGGCTAGACAATTACGAGATGAACACAGGAACGACGCACCCTTTCACCATGAAAGGGACTCGGAACGAGTCCGAGCTCGGAACCCGTGGTGCTAGCATCCCACTGACTGCAGATACCGCCATTTGGAGTGGCGAGATTTCGATTGGCACTCCTCCCAAGACCTTGAAGGGTAAATTATCCCTGTATTATTCTGATACATTATGCTTACCACGATCTACATCACAGTCTTCATAGACACTGGCGCAGCGTAGGTGCTTTCTCTTAGTTCATACAAGTGTTTTTGTTCAAGTCAACGCAGCGATACGTGGGTGATGCAGACCGGCTGTGTTGGGATTTCCGAATATCATGACCTATGGAATCCCGATTCATCCATATCTGCCAAGAAACAGAGTCAGCCATTTGAACTCACATACTCGGGTGGATCCATTGTCGGAGGTGATCGATATACAGATAATGTGACCATCGGTGGATTCACTGTATGTTTTGTATCGCTTATGAGCATAACCATTGAGTTCTAACGCTAAGCTAGTCATACCCTCAGACATTTGGTTCTGCGACATCGTTCACTGCTGCTCAGTCACACAGCAATTCGTTTACAGCTGGTATATTGGGATTGGCCTTCCCTTCCATCTCGAAATTTGGTGCTTATCCGTGGTTTTCGTCACTTGTCAGACAAGGTAGGGTGATGAACCCGACATTCTCATTTAAACTCTCTTCTTCTGGGGCCGAGATGCACGTCGGTGGAGCAAACGGTATGCTGTACAATGGTGCCATCACTTATACACGCGTAACACAGCCTGTGAGTTAAAATGGCAGATGTGAGTGGATGGCGCTGACATTAATATTTATGTAGGGATTCTGGCAGGTGTCCATGGATGATATTCGTATTAATGGCGACACAGTCTTCGAAAATATACCTGCTATTGTCGACGTTAGTACAAACTACATCGTGGGAGATTGGTACCGAGTCGCAAAAATATATCAACGCCTTCAGGGTACCCTCGAGGAACATGCAGGCTTTGATTACTATTACCGTGAGTATCGATTACGTTCAGTACCTTGTTTTTATCGACAGTCTGCAGTACCGTGCGGCTCTTTCCCAACACTTGGCCTCACGTTCGGTGGCAGGACGTTTGAAATCCCTCCCGATGTTTTCAGACTTAATCCAGTTTCGAAAGGTTCTCTCTATTGTTTCGGCTCCATCGTAGGCTCGCGCACGCCTATCGGTGAGATTTCAGTAGTTCTCGCTTCCTGAACCCCATTATGCTGCAAGAGATGGACTCGTTCTGACTATTTGGCATAGAACTTTGGAGTATTGGGCTCACATTCCTGCAGGGCGTATACAGCGTGTTCGACTACAATAACTTACGGGTTGGGTTTGCGGACCTCTCTTGAATCATCGTGAATGTTCCCGGAACACTGTACTTATTTATTTATGAGGCTTATCTATGTGGTCAAAATATCGGAGGGGTTGCAGGCATTCAGTTGCGGCTATACCCCTCTAAATCTCTTCATTAATGTATATACACATCCCTAGATCAGTCCCCCAAATGTCAAATGTCTTTCCATGATTATATAAATTCACTGTTGGAAAGCTGTAAGAATTATATTCTGATCCTATTGCATCAATGTGTGATGATCGTGCCGACACACGCAACTTGCACAGCACATTAATATTGATGTATCCGATCACATTTAGGACTTGGAGAGGCTGGTGGTACCACATCATATCATTCTATGGTCATGGTTTCCTCGTCTATTTCTGATCCCATCTCCGTACTCATCGCAGAGCTCTTTGACGGATTCAGGGAACAACGGTCCTTCGACTAATGAAAAGGAACAGACACACTGACACTGCTCGTTGTCTGTGCGAGACGCCTGTATTCTTTTTATCGTGTGCTGGACACCATCACAGACACAGTTTATGACGCATTCCTCGTCAAGACCTTCCATGTGACTATCCCGTGCGAAAAGGACGTGAGGGACATCATGATCTTCTTCCCAGGCTTGCTCGAGCGTGACCTCCAGCAAGAAGGCGAAACTCTTTGCAAAGTATCGTCACGGTCATACGTCCGGATCATCACTACAAGACGTGTACCAATACGCAAATCCCATCTTGGATCACTACGGAAAGAATTGCGTTGTCTATTCCCTCCTCTACAAAGATATATCGCCCAAGTAGTAGATGACGAGCAGACTATCGTTGGACAATTTCCTGCCACGCCTATGCCGTCTGGTGTTATTCGCATGCAAAATGGCATGGTAGTCCATTTGAATCCTTGAATCATCTCCAAGACGGGTATTTTCCATCACTGTTTGGTAGTACCTCTAACCTGATGCATTCATGGTGAAGCTCTTACTAGGGCTACGTCTCCTAGCCTATCGCCGTCAGCTTCATTTGCAACTACAGGTCATTCTTCCTGATGCACACTCTGTGCGCTCTCGCGGACCCGCAGCTCGAGATTATCACCACGTTGTTTGGAACTGTCATCGTTGACATGGTACTACCGTCACGGTACGGTGCATGGAGATACTGGCACACCATCGGGGTGCTATTTACTTGGACAGGCAGGAATGCCATCAAATCGTATCGTATTAGCCAAAATTCATAGCAAGGCCAGAGCAGGCGGCTTACCTTTGTGCAGTCGGAAAAGCAACCGACGAGCCCGGGTGGCTAAAAAGGCCGTGGCCTGCGCTCAATATGGTGGTTGGTGACGCGAGCGGCGCATTCTCTATCATTATTCCAAAGGTAGGAGGAACCTCAAGTTTCAACTGGCTCAAACCGACATTCAACCCGGCTCGTAGATGCAACACTATCTCGGTCCTCCGTAATCAGTGGCGATGTCACTAATTGTGGATGAATTGAAGTGTAGGTGTGGAACGGTCTCAACACCGCGTTCTTGTTCCAGCACCATCATTCAATCATAATCAGTTCGATCTATGCATCACTTGATCCGTTCCTATCCTTGATGGCGGTGGATATCACTATTGGTTTTTCATTATGAAATGTCCGTGAGTAGGCTGTTTCACTTGCAGTCCTTTCCACTCCTCTAGAATGCGATTCATTATGATAACCGTTTTTGCAGTCACCAGCACACTGGTTGCTCTGGCCATTGCGAATCCTGTACCAAACTTGAAGCCGAGTGGCATGGCCATACCACTCACCAGACACTCATCCTTTCCGAGCTCCAACAAAAGCATCGATCTTGACGCAATCAGCGCCCATGGTATATCGGTCAGGGAGTACGTAAGATTAACCGTTACATCTGGTCCACTCAAGCTTTTTCTTTAGGAGAGTCCTTAGAGGGCTAGACAATTATGAGATGAACACGGGGAAGATGCACCCTCTCGCTGTGAAACGGACCGAGTCCGAGCTCGGAAAGCGTGGCGCTAGCGTCCCACTGACAAGTTATCAAAATAACAATCATTTTTGGATTGCCAAGATTTCGGTTGGAACTCCTCCCAAGACCTTGAATGGTAAATTCCTTTTGTATCATTTTCGTATATATATGTTTATCCTGATCAACGTCGCAGTCCAAATCGATACCGGTGCAGCGTAAGTATTTCTTCAAGTTCATACACCTGTCTTTGTTCAAGCCAATGCAGCGATTCGTGGGTGCTGCAGACTGGCTGTGATATTCCCGGAGATCACGAATTCTGGGATCCCCATTCATCCGAATCTGCTGAGCAGCTGGGTCAGACTTTTCGACTCAGATATGGAGATGGAACCGTCGTCAAAGGTGATAAATATGCTGACAATGTAACGATCGCTGGATTCATCGTATGTTCTCTGTCACTTATGAGCATGACTATCGAATTCTGACACCAAGCTAGGCAGACCCTCAGATCTTTGGTTCTGCAACGTCGTACACTTCTCCGTTACTCGACAATGAATTCTATGCAGACGGTTTATTGGGATTGGCCTTCCCTTCCGTCTCGAAATTTCGTGCTTATCCGCTGTTCGAATCGCTTTCCAGACAACGGAGGCTAACCAGCCCGACATTCTCATTGAAACTCACTTCTTCCGAGGCCGAGATGTACGTCGGTGGAACAAACACTATGCTGTACAATGGTGTCATCACCTACGCACCCGTAACAGAACCTGTGAGCTAAAATAATAATAGATGGGAGTGGATGTTGCTGACATTGGCATCTACGTAGGGATTGTGGCAGGTGTCCATGGACGATATTCGTGTTAGGGGTAATAAAATCCTCCAAAATGTACCTGTTATTTTCGACACTGGTGCAAACTACATCTTCGGGGATTTGAAACAGGTTTCAAAATTGTACAGACGTCTTGGCGGTACCCTCAGGGAAGTTGCAGGCTTTGGTTTCTATTACCGTGAGTTCCGATTGCGTTCAGTTCCTCTTTTTTTTTTTTTAATCGACAGCCTGCAGTACCGTGTGACTCTTTCCCAACAGTGAGCTTCACCTTCGGTGGCAGGTCGTTTGAAATCCCTCCCGAAGTCCTCAGACTTGCACCAATTGACGAAGGTTCCCCCGATTGCTTCAGTGCCATTGTCGCCGAGCCCTCGCCTATCGGTGAGATTTGATAGCTTCTGGCTTCCTGGGCCTTCTTGACGGCGATCATCACTATGTTCGTCCTGACTATATGGCTTAGCATATTGGACCATCGGGTCCCCTTTTCTGCGAGGCGTATACAGCGTGTTTGATTACACCACTCAGGCTCCTCAGGTCGGATTTGCGGACCTCGCTTGAATCATCACGAATGTTCCCGGTGTGCTGTATGTTCATTAATTTAATTTATCAGAAGAACGTTAGACCACGGACTGTGATAGGAGGTGAACGCGGCTCTCTGAGAGGTTGGCGGTACGGACCAGCCGGGTGGTCGAGCTCCTCAAAAATGCCCAGGCGGGAGTCCCCTCCCCAAGTCGGACCTAAGGCACCGCGTCGCTCGATCCAGGGCTGCCCCAGCAACAATGTCGATCGTTGAGGCTGAAGGGACAGCACTGTTGACGCCGTTATGTGCACATTATGGCTTCTTCAAACAGGGTAGCGGATGCATAACACCAAATAAACGCTTTTCTGGTGGGTTGTCGAGGGGCATGTGCTCGTGAGGCATGCGTACAAGCAATTTTTGTAGGAACACATCAGATCATGGG
>JBBPPG010000321.1:0-28748 GCA_038091855.1 Leccinellum luteum | reverse complement strand
GAAATGAGCCCGCGATTGTGATGCTGCACTGAGAACTTGCGACGGTTCTCCCTTCCGGACAGCCATTTTTTGGGCCAGTCTCTCAGCGCCCAGGCCGAGTTCGGGCAATCCACTGACCCAGTACCTAACCACTTCCTTCCAGGTGTCTTGCAGCCCCGTCGCGCTGGCACCACGCATCGCGTTCGCAGTGGAGATGTACTCATCAAGGAATGATATACCACTCAACGAATCTCTCGAGATTGAGCACCTTCTCGGGGGTGTAAACACGGTAGAAGCGAAAGCCTGACTCTGGGGAACAGTCAACTTGGAAGAGTCGAAACCTACCTTGATGCAACATCCTCGACGCTGAGCGAGTTGAGTCTCGCCCACAGCACAGCTGCAAATTGGGTTCCGGTGAAGCTCGTCGGCTCTGTCCATACGCACGACTTGTATAACAACCCTCGCGAAGCTTGTGAAAGCTTTAGCAACGTACGCCATGATCAAAACGATAAAAGTCTGCAACAAATCGTACTCGCCTTTGGCCGGGATCTCTTTCGATATTCGGGAGAGGTCAAAAGCACTTCGAATGCGTTCCTTCACGGCCTCGCTCAAATCACATGCGAGGCTTTCCACCAGCGTCGATAAACTGCGTAGGTTATATGCAGTCTGCAGCGACGACGCAAGTAGCGATTGGTCCTGCCAACAAGGACGTCAGGAAGTTCGTGAGACGAACGCAATGGCACGCACGAAAGAGGACCCCTGCAGCACCATGGTCTCCATCTCCCCATTAACTTTCTTCCGCGTTGTCCGCAATGAGTGGGATATATGCGGCCGCTGCATCGACGGACTGCAGCGGAATGCTGTTCACATTCGTCACCAGCACCGACACCGACAACGGCTCACCATCCGCATTCACCTGCGTCTCCTCTCCGTCGTCCGGCCTGTCGAGCAATGCACCCGCCAATGCCCCATAACCCGGTTCCGGTGATCCACGAGACAAGGCAGAAAGAGCAGACACACCTAATTCAGCGATGCTTAACGCCGCCTTGGCAATCGTCCGCTCCTTCTCTTCTTGGTGATCCCCCGCAAATCCTGTACTGGCAGGAACACGACTGTTGCGGTCACACCCGGCAAGTTCGCTCATCTGGGCCTCGAGTCGCTTCACGAGGAGCGCAAACCGCGCAGTGAGGCGGTGTGCATCATTTGCTTGGCGTAGATGCTGTAGCCACGCAACGTTTGCCTGTAGTGCTTCGTACGGTAAGCGGATCTTTTGGTGCAGTCTGCCGGTGGAAGGGGAGGAGGGAGAGATCGTCGTTAGCTCAGTTCAGCGGCACGACCTAACCCGAATGATATGAACGCATCACAAAGATAAAAATAAAAATGCATTTACTCACTTGTCGATTGAGGATTCGACATCGTCAAGGCCTTGTCGGACGGTGGACGGCACACCCGAAAGTTTGCTCGCATTCAATGCGTGCTGAAACAGATCTTCGTGGTGTGCAGTGACCTAGCACCCACCGCAAGTCAACAAGATGAGGAAAACCGAAGTGGGGACAATACATACCAGGGTCTTGACTGCCTGTTGACATCATGATTGCGACGTCGAGCTTGGAGATCACTACTGAAATCTCCTTCTTGGCAGGTTCTTGGATGGTCAGTGCAAGTTTGGGTCTCGGGTGTGACGGCGAGGTTGCGAGGTCAGGCTCGCCGGCAAGGGCAGCATTGGCGTACGCGCTTGGATCAAAATCTGGGAGGGGTGGAAGACAACATAATCCATGGATGTACCCAGGTGAGGTTGCTAGAGAAGGAACGGATACGACGAATACAAGGAATCGCGCCGATCCCACTGATGGTACACCCTCGACTCTATACCCACGTGCGCTCTCATCAACCTTAACGGCAAACGGGATCCTGACAGCGGAACTGTATACAGTTTGAGATGGGGAGAGAAAATAATACGTGTAGTGTAATTCCTTCCAGTTCGATGAGGATATGATGATGGGGTTCAATGCTAATGTTGATGCCGATGCCGACGTAGACTCGTCACGATGGGCAATATTGACGTGCTTCGGGTCGTCCTCCCAGACGACTCACCATTCTTGTACGCTTCCAAACCGAGGTCCAGTCCGAGACTGGCCAGCGCATCGGCGACTCGCGCCGTTCCGCCGGTGCTCGCGGCATTCACAGAATGGTTATCGAGTGCAAGGAGGCCTGTCTTTGCAGGAACTCTTCCAGAAACGTACCTGGGTAGGAGTACAAGACGCGAGTGAGCCCGGGTTTGTAACGCAAAGACGAAAGAAACCGAGAGGCAAGCTCACCCTGAAACGCATCAACTCTTCAAGGATGCGCTTGTTCTTGTTCGCAAGGAGTACCTCGAGGCTATTTCCGTGTTGTGCGTTCGCCTTGTCGGCGTTAGAGTCGGGGAAATGCATGCCTTCGGACTCGTAAGAGGACCAATCGTCGCCGTCCGCGCCAGAGGCGTCGTCATTGAGACCGCCAAATTCAATATGTGACGTACGTCGCAAGGTTATGCTTGTGCCCACTTCCACTGGCAGCTCTGTCTTGTCCCTCCCTCTCCATGTGTCTCGCTAGTTGTATCTGTACGGTAGAAAATTGTGATTGGGCAGAGATAAGTGGGGTCGCTAGGTCCTGCCCGACAAAGATGCACCAAAGTGTTCAAATCGACACAATCATTACCCAGGGCCATCAACTCGCGGACGCGATGTGTGTACCCTCTGAGAGTATCCGCCTCGGCCGGCTCCAGGTCTCTCTCAATTACGTAGATCTGCATCAAATTGAGAACTAACCATGCATTCGAGAAAAGGGCTATCTTACCCGTCCACCAGTTTCCAAGTCTTTTATACGACATGCGCTAGGAAGACAATGCACTAGTTGCGACAGATGGCCCAGACGCTTCCAGAGCACGTCTAGTGCTGGCTCTTTGAGGGCTCGGCACGTCCTTGCCAATGAGACGAGGTCCGTACCAGGGCTGTGTTCCTCCATCTTGGCAAGCAAGAATGCAGTGTGTTGGGCGTAACGGTAAGCAAAGATATGACCAGGATCTCGTCGAGGAATAGAACCGAATGCATAGCAGACGTTAGACCGGGCCCGAGATGGTTTCCAAAGTTTCATATGAGTATGTACTTGAACTTGCAGTCGTGCCCTCCTAATCTCCACTGTACCTTTATATCATCCCTTCCCGTTTCAATACTTTCCCGACATGAAAGGCTCACATTAGAGGCTTCACTTCGATGTTCGCAAGAACGATTTCTAGGGGCGTTGCGCAAACCGAATCTTTTTATTTGAATGAAATTGAATCAACAAACAAACAACAAACAAATGTATCAATACAGTCCGAGTAACAGTACAGCTGTGAATTCTCTAATTCGGTTTTGTTTCGGTTCCATCGTACGTCTCTTGTGCAACAATTTAGCTTCGACTTTGGTAACGGTAGGACGTTCGATACCCTTGCCCCGACCCTTAAAGTGGGACCACTGGTTGTTATCGAAATTCCAGATCCGTAGGTCGTTGTTATTATCACTCGTAAAGTAGACGAAAACCAACATGGTGCCATAGAGGCGGAAAGTAAGCCCCACTGATTGAAAGCAAACGTGTTACATGGCCTCACTGAGCGCGCCCTCATCAGTAACAGACCGATGATTGCCGAAAATGACTGAGATACCAGCGCAATCCCGGGAGGTGCTCTGGTGGAACAAACTTGAAAAACGCTCCAGAACTGGAGGTTTCTGCAGCGCAATTTGAAACCTAGCTGATGTATGACCTGACAGCTGTCTCCAGCACGTCTGGGGACGAGACTAGCCAGTGCATCCAGACCATCGGTGATTTAAAGGTGAGTACGTCGAGCATCATGTGTCAATCTGCCTGGAAGTCTACCCCAACCTGTTCCGAATGCACCTCGTAATCTCTACAATCATCCTTGCAACAGCTGCCTCGACTTTTTCAACCATTGAACTTAACCGGAAAACCAACGGGACGATCATACCACTCACCAAACGGTCTTCGTGGCTGAAGCTTGGCAACTGCATGGATTTCGACGCACTCCACTCCCATGTCGAATCAGTTGATGCGTACGATCAATACCTAACCTTATCACTTTTCAATCAAGAAACATTTTATAGTAAAATACTCCGAGGCCTCGAAAATTATGAAAGAAATACGGGGATAACCCACTCTCTTGCGGTAAAAGGGACAGAATTTCTAAACTTGAAGAAGCGCGCAGTTGGTGCCGCAGCCTTGACAAACCATGAAAAGTTTGTCTGGTATGGTACCATTACAATTGGTACTCCTCCTCAATCTTTTACTGGTATGTTTCTCTTGGTATTCCTGATATACGTCGACCTGACTTGCATTGCAGTTGATTTCGATACTGGTTTCAGGTGGGTACATTCCATCAAAGGCCCACAACTTATTTGCCCAGTCCCACGTAGTGATCTCTTCCTTGCGGGGCCCGGTTGCTCCGGTTGCTCAGAACATGCTCGCTGGGACCCCGCTTCGTCACGCACGGCTGAAACCAAGGATTCAGTGTTCCACGCAGGGTTTGATGATGGAACCACTGTCTCGGGCAAACTATACACCGATAATGTCACCATTGCTGGCCTCACTGTATATCCTGCATCATTTCCGCACTTATACCTATCTGACCGTTGAGTAGGCGGACATTCAGACCATCGGTGCCGCCTCAACATACTCTACCAATATTGGTTTCCCTCCAGATGGTGTGTTGGGGATGGCTTTCCAGTCAATATCATTCTCTCCTGCCCGCCCCCTTTTCGAAACACTCGTAGATGAAGGAAAGGTAACTGAACCAGTATTCTCAATCAAACTCACTTCCGATGGAGGCGAGTTGTACGTTGGTGGAACGAACGCCAAGTTGTATGAGGGTGAAATCACCTATACACCCGTGACCACGGTGGTGAGCTGAAGTGGTGAGTACGCAGACGTGAACTTATGCTGTCGAGTCAGGGATTCTGGCAGGTGAAGATAAACGAAATTCAAGGCGATTACGAGACAATCTTGGAAGATGTAACCGCCATTATTGACACCGGTGCCAATGTGATCGTTGGTGATCAGGCACAAGTCGCCGATCTGCACCGGACCCTCGGTGCCAAGAACGTCAACCATGGGTATTACAGCTGTGAGTTCCCGTCCAATTTCAATCCGATATTTCGGTTCATTGTACGTCCTACAGTCCCATGTGACGACTTCCCTACGATAAGCTTCGTGTTTGGCGGTGGCGCGACGGTCGAGATCCCTACCTCGATCCTCAACATGGGACCGATTTGGACTGATTCACCTGACTGTTTCAGCGGCATCGTTGGTCGGGGCAAACGCGGTAAGGTTCCAAATATTTCCGGGGGTCATCTTCAGTTGCTCCATGCTGACCCGAGCACTGAACTTCTCCATCCGAATCACCAGCGCAATGGACCCTCGGTTCCGTTTTCCTACAGAGCGTCTACTCTGTGTTCGATTTCGGCAATAAACGGGTCGGATTTGCGGATGTTGTGAGCTACGATTAGTTTGCTTTGACACAGATACCATGCGATGTGTTTTCGAAGGGTCGTAGGATAGGTATTATACACCTCTTACCCGTGATACACCCTGATCGTTGCCATGCACAGTGCAGCTGTTAATTCCCACCTGTTCCAAATGGGTCTTGTAATCTCGACAATCATCCTTGTAATGGCTGCCTCAACTGTTGCTTTGACCGGAAAACTAACGGGACAATCCAATCATACCACTGGCACTCACCAAAGTGATTAAACGGTCTCCGTGGTTGAAGCTCCACTCCCATGTCGAATCAGTCAACTTGGATGCGTACGTTCGAGAACTCAACCTAGCATCACCCTCCGTTCAAAAAGTATTTCAATAGTAAAATATCAAAAATTAATTAAAGAAATACATACTTCAATGAAGCGGGTTCGCGTTTTGCATTACGGCGCCGATGGCAAAGCGATGATATCTAGTACAATCAATGCCAATATACTAGGAAGCAATGTTGTAAGTCAATAGTCGACGTTTCAACCTCCATAGTAAATATTCAAGACAGCCTCAGACAACCTCCACGACTTCTTTGAAGCCGCAGAACAGATTAAAAATGATATCTGGATTCTGAGGATGCGATGAAGAGCTTACACAACTGCATACTTTTACGTTCGTCCATAACTATTTCACTCTTCCAACGACACCAAAGGCTCGACTTGTAGCTGATCGTTTCGCTCGGACCGCGCCAGTATCATTTTTTTCGCCAGCCTCTCCACTTCTTTCCACCGCTCCTGGTAAACCTTCCACTCACGGTGAAGACTCCTCACCCCGTCGCAGTGCCAGCTTGAAAAGTAAAAATCGGATTCGTTCTCAAGCGGAAAATAATTCGAAAAGAATGTGGCCAAAGCTGGGACAGCCTCTGCTTCGATAACGGAGTCAGCGAGGAGCACTGTCCAAGAACGTCTGGATGGGAGAAGGGTTCTGATCCCGCTGTCGCTCGAAGTTTTTTGCATTTGATGATGATGAGGGTGAACTTGGTAGCCTCGCGTGTCAAGAACAATGCAAAAGTGCCACAACAACGGGCACCGCCGGAGACACTGTACCAAGCCGGCCGGGGTGATTCCAGACGAACGCCAACCAAACTTGGAGTTGATAAGCAGAGACTCGATCCGTGGACAATTGGACGCCAGTGCCAGGAGATCGTCGTCTTTCATGTCCACGATCAGATCAACATTGATATGCATGCAGACGACATTAAGCAAAGCCAAATGAAGGATATCATTTAGGACAAGTGGCGCATGCTGCGTAATAAGCCCAGGATTTGGGACGTCAGAACAGAACAGGGTGACGCTGTTCACGCCGGGCTTGCGCGTGCAGGCTACTTGGAGGGCCACCGTGGCCGCTCTGAGCGTGTCCCTACAGGGAGAAACACCAATGTAATTCAGGGTGATTCCTGTAACCGCCGGGAGTCGGACCTGGATAAAGAACTTGGAAATGGGAACAGCGATCGATCTAATACGCAAGTGCGTCTTACGCAGCGCAGGAAACACGAATAAGCTTTGCGAGCTGTCGATTTGGTTTATCAATGCAGCTTCTAGCGTAAACGAAAGTTCTTCCAGGTGAGGCATGCGGGAGAGCTGAAAGAAGGTGTCGATGTCCAAGCTAATATCGGAGCATCCCATGGACCGAAGATATGTCCAGCGGTGAATGCTGTGATTCATAACGTTAAGGCCAGTCAATGGGGGTCCTCCGTAGAAATCTATGCGTATGTCCTTTATAGCGGGACAGCTTGATCCAAGCGAATGGACGAAATCTTCACAGGATGAAGGATCCGACATCGAAATTAGGAGGGTGAGGTGCCTTAGATTCGGGACAGCGATATGGCGTAACAATGGAAAGGTTTCATCCGTGACCATGCAGAGTAATTTCCGAAGATTTGGAAAGAGTGGTTCGGTCCTCAGCAACTGGGAGATATACACGAGAGAATCCCGATCGACACCAGCTGGGAACCCCGGAGATTGGATGCTCATATGACGGACGCGTCGGGTGTACGATTTGAGGGTATCCACCTCGGCTGGTTCCAGGTCTCTTTGAAGCGTGTATATCTACACCGCCGAATTTAGAACTAGTCACTGTGTCCAAGGAAAGGGATACCTCACCTGCTCACCCGACTCCAGTTCTCTCATATAATATGCTCCAGGTAAGCACCGCACCAGCGGCGACAGGTTGTCTAAATCTGACCACAGGACATCTAGAGCTGGCTCTTTGAAGAGCCGACATGTGCTAGCCAACGAAACAAGGTCTACACCCCTCGGTTTGAAGACTCCGCGAAAGTGAGAAAAGATAGCATACTGGATCTCTGGAAGGGATAGAGCAGGATGCATGCTGATAGACTAGCAAAAAGAGAATAGGCGACACGACGGACGGAGAACTCGAAATCGGGCTGAGAGAGAATCAAGAGCGGGGAAATCTACGGGTATTCTGAATCGGACTGCTGGGCCCTCATATATATGCAGTACACTAAGCGAGTGGCTCAAAGAAGGTAAGTAACCAAAGAGACGACGGACCACATCGAGTGGGGACACCGTTGGACAAGGGATACTAACGCCCTTTATGAAAATGCCCGGCGTTGCACCACGACACATAACGATACGTCAACGTATCCGCATATATACACTCTTGATTCCCTCGTCGATCAAGTTTCATCATTTGATCGAGGGCGCCACGTTCCGTTTCTGCTCCTTTAGTTTTTCGATGCGCTAACAGTCCATCGTCAGTCTCACATTGAACGAATGAAAGGGAAAACAACACGCACCAGACGTCGCTCCTCTTTCCGTCTCGCTATTTCGTTCGCCTTCTCCTCCTTGGTCATGCCCGCAGTCGACTTCGGAATGGGGTCTAAATCTGCTGCCGGTAGAGGCGGAGGCGACGACACGGGGGTAGGCCGAGAACTGGAGGCGGGCGAAGCGGCAGTTAGTTTTCCAGGCATGCTTGACTTTCGAGCTTGAGGATGGGCGTGAGGTTGGGGTGTCAGCGAACGAGCGGGCGGTCGTGGTGAACCCCACAAGGTCGACGTGACCGCGGCCGACGGGCTTGTCAACATATCCATGGTTCCCCATCCATCTTCAACTGGACAGACAGGTCGATCAGCATACATTCAACAACACCCAAAAAACTCATCAATAGACGCACTTCTCGGGGAACTTGGTCGTGAAGAACCGAACCCAAAGTCGTTCGCCGAGTTAAACCTCGACACAGCAACAGTGGGCGCACTTTCAAACGCGCCTAAAGCAGACGAAGGTGAACACATCATGAATCTCGATATATACGACAACTCACTCCAATCCCCTTCGTCTGCATTCACGTCCATCAGATCATCACCACCCCATGTATTGCCTCCGCCATCCTCTGCCGCGACTTGCTCGGCCAGCTGCGCAGCCATCGTTTTCGCATTTGTCTTGCCACCGCCTAGTTGAAGGCCTTTAGGCTGCGCAAAACTAGTCGAGGGTGGCATTCGAGGTACGATATCCGCACTTGCGCCAGCCAGTGCAGAACCGTTCGACGGTGTCGTGGGGCGCCCGTCAGTGCTGCTTGCAATGGTGCTCTGCAGGTCACTCGGAGCCAACTATGAAGGTAATTTAGTAGGATAAAAAGGTCAATGCTAAAAAAAATCACCTTTTTCCCAAGAGAAGACATGGCCCAACCGGCAAGTGCTCCAGCAGCACCAGTTGCAGAGTTGACAATATTTGCCTGCGTGAAGCCTCCTGGAATGGACAACGGTGTATCTGCACTCCCTTCGCCCTCGACTAGTGCAGTTTCGGGCTACGATGAGGTGAACATGACAAATACGAGGGAGAAAGGGAGTCTGATCTTACCATGGACGCTGCGTGTGTCTCAAGGCGCTTCATAAACAGCTCCATCGTCTTGAACGCTTGATCCCGCACAACCCTGGACGACCGTCAGCATAATACCACAATGACGGATAACGGTCCTCGCTTTTCTTTGTCGATGGTGGCTACCACTATGTTCGGAATTACCTTCGAGGCCGCGTCTTCGATGCTAAAACATTCGCTAGTGGCCGTGAATGCCATCAATCCCGCGACCCTTGCATGCACAAAGGGATCTTTGATCGCTTTAGCGAACGCAGGTACGAGGACCTTTTGCTTCGTGTTGTAACCCAAGGAGGGGCCTAGCCGTCCGATGAGAATACACGTATTCGTTCTTATGGACGCCTCGGGATCGCTCTGAAGGCGCGCGAGATGCCGAAGAAGTTCGTTGTTGAGAATACGGTCGCTGAGCTAAATATGCAGATGACATCAGAAGGAGACGAAGGAGAATAGGTCACGATACGCACCTTGGGCGAAAGGAGGGCGATCGCGCGTACTGTCGCCTCGCGAATAACGGGGACCGTATCTGTAAAGCCAGATTGCTGGCCCATTCCGATCAGCATACGATAATAAACTAAAAAGCGGGGGCTAGCGTACGACGTTGGGCCAGATCTTATCCACAACGGCTTTCTTGTCCAGTTTCTCTGCATATTCGGATAGGTTGTCCAGCAGTGCCATTCGTGTGCCTCGGTCCGGATTCACGAAAAGCCTTGTAAGCGGTCCGAGGATTTGGTTTGTGTATTCGTCCGACGAAACGTTTTTGCCAAACTGGAGAACCAAAGGAACGATCGTGGCAGCCGAAGCGCCTCCATACTCGAGTGCGTTGACGAGGGAGGGGAGGATACGGAAAGTAACAAACTCCGTGGGGAAAGACGATGCGGATTCTTTCAGCGTGCTGCGTTCGTAGTCGATAAAGAGTTTCTCAGCGCTACACAACGTCGCTCCCACTCACCGGAGAAGTGTGGCTTTCTCCACTTCGCTGCCCAAACTAAAGTTATCGAGACCCGTGCACACCTTCACCAGTCGGTTTCCCGAAAAGAATCCGGAACCTTCACCGGCAGTCTCTGCCATTCCGGTGTCCAGGAAGGTTTTTGGCGTCATGCGACCTTTTGGGTTGGGGTTCAGGAGTTTCTTGAATGACGGAAAGACAGAAAGAGGAATGGCGCCGCGAGACGAAGCCTGCGGAGGTGGATGTGGGGGCTCAGCTGTCTCTGGTTGGGGGTGGGTAGGATTGAAAACGGAATGCAAAAGTAGGCCGAGAGCATAGCTGTCTGCCGCAGAAATAGGCCCGCTTGACGTACGATCAGCGGGATTTCCGGGAGAGGAAAAGAGGTTCTTACTCCTTCAACGCAGACCAGCCACTCTTCTTCGCCTCGGGTGGGGCGCAGCTCATCGATCCCGGTAACAAACCGCCCATCGTCTAGATTTGCATTACACATCAGCTTGACCAGACAACTCCAAACTCACGTAGAGAACCGGATTGTCATCCTTGGGATTGCTCAACATTTCGAAACCCCCCAACTTCCACTCTCCAGAGGGTGATATGAATATCGCATTCGGCCTAACGCTACCGTGCGTTGACGCCACAGAGTCGTTGATGAACGCCAGCGCGACCTAACGTCTTGTGTTTTCCAACAGAACCACACCACGACAATCGACGGGAGGACGCACCGATATTCGATGCAACCCCCAAAGCAGCCAGTCCTGTCGTTCCTGCTGGCTCTTGGACGCCCACACCTGCAACGCATTCGACAGCGGGCGAACGCGCTCCGTCATAATGAGGATCGCGCTGTCCGACTCGACGACGTCCATAAACTTGAGCACGTCGGGATGCCGAATGGTGCGTAGCTTGCGCAGCGCATTCTTGGCGAGCGGGACCGTGGACTTGTTGATGGGGTGTACAAAGTCGTATTCAAAGACTGATACGGGACTTCCGTCGTCCTAGGTGCTGGTAAGGTCAGTTCGTATTGGAGATGGTACACGTGGGACAGTACACGTTTGGTAGCGTCGTAAAGGGTCCAGAAAGTTTCACAAGAAGCGACCTTTTGACCGAGTGTAAAAGGTAAATTAATGCCAGACTTTTGAACGAGAGTCGAGACAGCAGCCGAGCCAAGATTTCGTAGGTAGTCCATCTTCGAGGAGTGCACACAACAGAAGAAGACCGAAAATAGAATTTGTTGTGTTGTGTAATCTAAAGGTCCTCCCTCTCGTCGTAAATATCATAAATGGCCGCGGTCCCAACAGATTGCAGCTCCCCTGCGACATTCTCCACACCCGCAAAAACTCGAAGCAGGTTCCCTCCCGTTAGACCAGCTAGTTCGTATTTGTCCCAGCCCCGACGATAGAGTTCAGCGATCTGGCCAAGTTTGAGATGGTTCCCGCAGTAAGAAAACAACAATGCTTACGAGTGCGGGGTACTTTGAGACATCTTCCAATCCTTCCGGAGTCGAACCAATTCCGTCATAATCACTGCCAATACCAACGCTATACGGGAGGAGCATGGTTGATGGTGCTTGACATACTCTGAAAAGCAGTAACAACTCACTGTTTCTTTCCGGCAACTCTTGCAATGTGCTCAACGTGATCAGCCACGGTTTGAACATTAGCCTCGCCATCGGGCGCAACAAACTGAGGTGCAAAGTTAACCTATCAAGACATGCATCAGCATATTTCAACGATGTGGCAGACATGCGGAACCCACCATTACAATGCCATCCTTTTGTCCCTTTCCAAATCCAATCAGACCGAGCACTTCATCGGGCACGTTGCGAGCCACGTTGTGGACCTCCCGCGCTGACGAATGAGACCAGATGACAGGTGCCTTGGAGTGCAAGATTGCTTGCGTCGCAGTCAAGTCGGAAGTATGTGACAGATCAACCAACATCCCAATTCGGTTCATCTCCTCGATGAGCTTAAACCCGATAGCACTAGATAACAATGAATCAGATGGTCTGCTACACGGAGGCTGAGGTGCTGTACCTCAAACCGTAGTGTAGGGGAGGGATTTGAGTCAACATTCCGCACGAATCAGCGAAAGCATTGTGACACGAGTGGGTGAGGGTCACATATCGAACGCCAAGTGCATAATACTGTCGCAGCACCGAGATGGAGTTGCCTAATTGATGCGCACTGTGAATGGTTTCAGATAAATAAACAACGAAAATGGAGACAAACCGACCCCTCGACGCCAATTAGACTTGCAATCTTTCCCTGCGTAATGGTCTGCTTAATATCCTCCGTGCCGAGTGCGAGGTTAAATGTCTGAAAAGAACTAAGCACCAATCGGATATAAAACGCAGACAAGTCTTACATCCGGGTACTTCTCAATCAAACCTTTGGCAACATCGATTTGTTCAAGTGTATCACTAAAATGAGTTGTTCAATTCAGTCATATCAAAGAAATTTAGGAAATGGCATACCGGACTCGCCACGAAGCTGTCAAAAAGCCTTTTATGTCCGCTGAACCATCGGGACACGGGACGAACACGGACCTACAACAGACTTGAGTCGTTCCGGGTGCGTAGTAGGCAAGAAATAGCACACCAAAAGAACCCGCCTACTTTTCCTTCTCGCAGACGGGGAATGTCGACGTGTCCCGGCGACTCGACATCGAGTGGGATGTCAGAAACATTGTTTCGCCATGTTGCCCTTGCAAGCCAAGGTAAATCTGACGGAGTGATGATCAAAAAATGAACATGAAATCGAAATATTCAAACTAACCAATATGTCCATCCTACCCAAAACATGAGTCATGGGGTCAATCAGAGACGCAAAGCACGCACGATAACAGGGGCAGAATCGAGCAACCTACGGGCTGCGAGATCTGGGTCCCTAGGCAGATTTCCAGACCAACCATATTCCCTGAGATGAATGGGGTCGAAGAGAGCGAGGATGACACCCAGGACAAATACTACGCCCAAGGCAGCCCAGACGACGGAGCGAATGTGAAGCGTTCGGGATTGCTGTTGCGCGGCTGTAAATACATCGTCGTCGTGTGCGTAATTACGTTGACCTGACTCCTCGCTCCGAAGTAAGGGTTCGTTTTCAGTGCTCATCGTCGCGCGATGTGGTGGTGAGAAGAAGAGGGGAATATCTAGCTCGGCTCGCGTCTCAATATAGTCTGTGTCAGTGTGATTACGTAAAAGTCAGTGCGTGCAAAGAGAATCCGTGGGTGGACCGGACCGGAATAGGCCGTCGCAAGAAGTCTTCCCACTCTCACTAGTACTGGCAAAGCCGCTGTTAACCGTTCAACAACCTCTCGGAATCACGATCACATATCCTTGACACCATGCTAGGTGTGTCAATTCTGGCAGTCATAGCACATCCAGGACTGGCTCTTTGAACACTTGATATGCTGTGGCCAATGCGAGACGGGTCAACAGCAGGGGGTGTACGCGGAGGGCAGCTCGGGCCTGGGGAGTAACAGTCAAAACATGAGATTTCAATGAATAATATTGATACTTTCATGAAGTGGAGAATGCTAGTGCCCCCTCAGGCTGTACACAAGGCCAACTCCCACTGAGATCGGACGGAGTTGAGCCAAAAAAAAAAGGAGCGCCATGCCAACAAAAATATGATAGTAGAAACCTTGATCATAAACCTACCAATATTAATGTCGTCAACAAAGTAGATAGATAGAAGTAGCTCAAAGACCGTGGAAAACTCTTCATATGTGGATTTCTACTTATGCCATCGATCCGGGGCGTATAGGCCTCGACTTTCCCGAACGTACAGGCACATCTAACTTGGCTATCTATTCAATTAGCCTCGCACGCGATGAAGAACAACGCGAAACACGACATTCCGCTTCCTGTGTACGACTCACGTCCACCTCTATGGGTTCCACCATCCCACCAGTCAGCTGACGTAGGCGAGTCATGGGAGCATCGTACCGTGGTCATAAGGCTGATGGAGGTCTCTGCAGGCTATCTTGGTTTCCATCCTCCATATCCTGGTCAGGACGAGGATATCTTGTCCGAACACAATGTCAAGAGCGGGTTTATTCTCAGTCCATATGTCCAGGTGTGTATAATGCTTAGGTGTTTTTTTCATCCCTCATTTCTTGCCAGTCAGAAATCTTTAGTGTTTCAGAGGCTTTGTGTTCCCAACCCAACACTGAACAGGACCATATTTTTGATCATGGCGCGCTTATGCAATTGGAGAACATTATGGGCGAAATATTTGCTCGCCGTGCCGACAATAGCCCTGCCGTTCCGTGAGTGAGCTTCCACCCGTTATACCTGACTCTCATTTCACGACAATACTAGTCCTTGGACCTTCAAGATGCCGTCCCGTGTAACTCTCAATGATGCGAAGCGTCAGGCTTGGTTTGCAGATCTCGCAAATGATGATGTTCCGTTGCACAAGCTTGGCAAGAGTGTACCGCACGGCGCGAAAGGACACGATCTTCTTGACTTGTTACAGTCCAATAACGTGGCGATCCCTCGTGCCGTGTGGTTTTTGCGAGTTCTCGGCGCAAACGAGACCGTACGTTGATGTATACCTCAGTAGTTCATAATTATTGATTTCTTACTCTAGGCAGGTCTACGGAACAAGCCAAATTATAACCCTACGCAGTATAGCATCGATTGGACGAACGTTGTGACAAGCTACATCAAGAAACAGCTCGCCGAAATTGCATTACCTAGTGCTCCTCGTCTAGGACTCAATATTAAACAATCGTTTAAAGGCGTTCTGTCGGACCCGGAATCCCGTGATCGATGGGTTTTGCGTTTTACTTATTGGTTGGTTTGTAGAACACGACACCATCTGTGTGCTGATCCCAATCAACAGCCTCCGGCTACTTCGACCGCTTTATTCCGACGGTCTCGTCGACAGTCGCACGTTTTTTCTATGGTTAGTTCAGCAAGTAGTGACGTGCAATCTTGCGCAAGCTGGTTTCGTAGCCCATCTTGCGGACGAGTACTTGGATGGCATGTTGGCCAGCCGTGCGCTCACCAAGCCGTTCGCTGATGCATGCGTCGCTAAGCTTTCAGAGGTATTTACTTGATTGTGCTTGCCGTGCACTGTTTCCAATCCTTTTTGAAGATTCGGTTGGCGACGCCGGGGCAGCTCGTCAAGTTGGATGCTCTTTTAGTGTCACTTTTGCAAGTATGTGCAACTTTATTTAGTTTTTCTTCGCATGCTTATCTTTGCAGCGAGTGTGCCTTACCCATCCGGATGCGTTTATCAGTCCCAACTCTTGGGCTAGTCACGCTTCGCTATTGGCTTCAGTTTTATCAGATACTGTTGGAGGAAATTCACTGCCTGGAGATCAGCGACAGCGAGAGATACAGCGATTGCTCTTCGAAAACACTTCGGATATTCAAAGAAGAAATGATGCAATGTTGTTCCGGAATCTTCCACCCCGTGCTTTAGAGCGTCTTGGGTCGATGGTTGTTGATATCCAGGTAAGTTTCTTACCTTGTTACTTGGTTCAGCTAGCTATATGCCTGTTTCAGAAACTCAATTCGATATCCCGTACGACAGACATATCAAAAATCGGTTTCTTCCCTTCTCATTCCAGCGACTCCTCATCAATCTTTACTGAAAAGCTTGACACGCTCCTCACCTGGGCTGTGACGCCCCTCCAATTTGGACCTCATCGTTCCTTCGCTGCTGCGACCCTTCTCGGTCAGTATTACGAACGCACTGCACACCGCGATCTTCCCTGTGCCACTCTGCATGACTATTTGTTTGATTGGCTCGACACGAGTGAAGTAGCTGCCGACAGCCTCAACCTTCGACCCGTTTCAGCTCTTTTCGGAAAGCTGGTCAAGAGCAATTTATTTGACTACGCAGCATATATCCAAAGGCTTGTTGCACGCAGCGAGCCAGGTCTTTCATGTTTAGAGGTGAGAAGTCAAGGGTCTCGGCATAACTTGCTGACGGTCAATTGCAACAGCCACTCGAAGCGGCATCGAAACATCGCGAGTTCCTGCGGTGGATACCGCTCCACAACATCACGTCGTCATTATTGCACCAGCGCAAGCTGATTCTTTATGGCGCGCGCGCACGCGAAACGCCTGAAGATGTCTGCGAGAAAGAGATGAGGCGCGAAATTCGCGCGGTTCTGCCACTCGTATTTGGAGGTGTGTTTACTATCAATGGGACCGTGTCGTATGCTCACGGACGCAACATTCAGGGACACTACCTCACCCCTTTACATCTTTGTCAGCTTTACATAGTAGTTGTCGCACAGCTATCGACGCTCCACGTTTTGAACAAGTCAAGGTATTCAAGGAATGGCTTCTGCCAAATTACAAGAAATTCGCTACGTTGTAAGTGGTTGCATTGACTGCTCTCACAACCTCACACACCCTCCTGATCCTCGTAGATCTGACAAGTTTGACGAGGCAGCCGTTCTTCAAACATACAGTGTGGTAGTAGATTTATTGTGTTTTACGTGTTGTTACGGTTCCTTGCTCGAGGTAAAATTTACCAGGCAGTCGGATGTAACGTATTGTCTAATTCATTTTCTTCAGCTCAACCTCTCGCTATTGTCCCAAACTTCACATGCAGGCGTCGTCACTGCGGTCGGCGAAGTATTTCACCGTTTTGCCACCGTCTGGACCTCAATGAATGCAACTATTGGCATTACAAACGCCCTTTACTCTGCTCATCTAGTCTGGAGGAACCGAGGCATGCAAGTAAGGTCACTCCTCGCTCTTCTCGTTGAGATGGACGGAGGTTATCATCTAGGCGAATCTGCGAGAAATCTTGTGGCGGCAGATATATCTTCCTTTGCTCATGTGAGTCTGTAGGGTGGGACTTTTGGATTCAATCTGACCTTCAGTAGGCACTCGCGCCAGAAACGGCCATGGGTGACGCTGTCCCTTTAGTTTTGCCAGAGATCTTACTGCTGGCAGAGGATTCGAAACCGGATGCTCCTTCAATCCTCGCAAATAGCTTGTGGTACAAGTATCGAACATCATCGGATTGGGGTTGGAAGGTTTGGGACAATACCGTAGCTTCGTTGCGTCAAGTACCGCTCATGACAGACGACGTTTTCAAACGGCACATGATCGCACTGCAATATGCGCAGTTCCTTTTACACATCGACCAGCACCTCCCTACGGGGATCGACGATCAAGTACTCCGCTGGTTCCTTGGTACAGGAAAAAGTGAAATTTTGGCGCTCACGATCGATGCATGGGATGTGTTCAATGTGGTGCTACTGTTTTTATGCGCCCATGGGGCGCTCCCATCCACCACCATCCTCCGGGGTCTTATCTATCCTGCATGGGCTCAACTAGCGACCATCGGGTCTGGGCAAGCACAATCACTGACAACCTATGTTCAGTCGGCGAATACCCTCTTCGAGTGTTTGATTCTGAGAGTGGAACCTCAGATATCGTCTACGCTAGCAAACACCCTTTTAGACCTTCACCGGTTTTATACCCGCCGCCGAGACGTGTTTGGCGAGCTACACTTTAGCTTCCTCGCTGCTGAGATGCCTACACTCGTATCCATCGAACACAACTTGTTCGTTCCGCAGCACCTTCGAGATATGGCCAAGGAACTCCGAATCAGGACCTGCGAGAGTCGACAGTTTCGGTTTGCTGCATACCGTGACCTAGACGTGATTCGGAGGGCCTTCGAACAACCCATCCAGTCTGGATCCATTGACGAGACGCTCTTTGAACCGCTCGTGAATGCGCTCAAGGTAATTCTGAGCGACTCAAGTGAGGGTCAGTGCCAGGCCTCTCTGTTTTTTTCCATTTCAAAGTTATTGAACGAGATTTTCAGGTACAGATGTGAACACGTTTCTGAACAGCGGGATCTCATCCGTACTCAGCCCATGGCGTCTTGCTGCCACTGCCGTTCAGCTTCAGTTCGGACTGCGACAGCTGGGTCGAGCGATGGCGAATGACTCGACAAAACAAGCAGCCAGCGCGTCCTTGGATAGGATGACTTCTGTCTTATTCCATCATTCAATCGCATCCGAAGAAGCATGTTTCATCGCTGAGATGGTCAAGGAGATCGATAGTTCCGTGGCTGAAAAGGTTTGACGTGTTTACTGCGCTTGATGAACCACGCATGCTTATCGGTTATGGTTTCAGTTCGTGAATAACGGCATGCAGAGTCTAGTTGAAATTCTGGCTCGTCCATCGACTCCGACGACGTTGTCACTTGACAGCCTAACGGAGCGTGTTGATCGCGCAGGACAGATTTTGCGACTGCTGTCCCACGTGATGGAACCTTTTCGTACGAAGGGGACCATCGTTCAGCTAGATGCCAGCTGTCAAGAACGACTGGGCAAAGGTATATGCGAGACCTTTGCGGCCATCGAGTCGATGTTCGCTGGTGCGGGCGTCGAGGAATCGCAACGATTGACGCAGAGCGTTCTCTTCATCGCGCGCCTACTGCAGTTTAAACTGGGATTCGGGGGTACTTGGACTAGTGTTGTCCGCGAACAGTACGAGCTGCTCGCATCCACGCTTTTCCGCTTGGCTTTGGTATGTACATTCCTGTTCATGGAGATTGTCAAGATGCTGAGGACAATATCTGGGAAGTTGCATGCGTCTGGATCATCCAATATCGACGCGGTGGCATATCCGTTGCTCATCGACACGCTGTACTTCGTGATTGATGGTATCTATGCGTTGAGTTCGTCATTTTCCACTGGCGCTGATACGTCACATGGTAGAACTACACTCGCAAACCAAGCCTAGCACCTCAGACTTCTTCAAATACTATCCCGCGATCTCGGAGCACGAGCTACCTGCAGACCTCCCTGTCGAACATTATCGACAGCTATGTACTCTACTTCCACACCTCCCTCCCAACAGGGTCGTCGCGAATCTCGTCTATGCCCATCGTGATGCATCTGGCCATCTGGTGTATGGCGCTCCCGTACAAAACAGACCTTGGGAGTGGGTCGAGAATCTGGGTGAGCCGGCGGTAGGAGAAGACCCACACCAGTGGCGGGAAGGACCATTCAAGAACGCGTCCTCGCTTTCTCTCGAGCTATTTGCGGTTCAACGCACGGGGGAGCACATCCTCCGTCCGAACCTCATCCGCGACGACCACCATCCCAATAATAACAACGGCGATGGTGACGACGACGAAGACCAGAATATGCGCCTCGAGGGCGCAGTGCGCGCATTCGAGGATGGTTTATCGGTGGAGAGCGTCTACAGACGGGATTGGCGCGAGACGAGGCTGGACGCGTACCGTGACGGACGGGCTGATCGGGGCGCGTCGTCGACGCCGACGAGCAAAGGTGCCGGCGGCGGCGGCAGTGGGTCGGACGAAGCGGGCGTGTTACCGGTCTTCTCAGCGCACCGTCCAGGATCTGCGGGCGCCGGGTCGGGGTCGAGAAGAGCGTCTCCCGCGTCGTCCGTCAAGTCGCGGGGGTCCGCTCACGGGACGGTATCTTCGGTGCGACCGAGTCCGGGTTCGCATAGGATGTCGACGACGACAGTGAGCGACATCATGGAGGAGGAGGAGTGTGTGGGCGCAAGCGGGAGCACGGCAATGTCTGGCGCAGGGAATAAAAGAGGAGCTAGTTCGGACGACGAAGTTGAGACCGTCGAGGGACCGCTTCCGATGCGGGCGGACGTCAAGAAGTCAAAGGTTGTCAAGGCACGCGGGAATCGGAAACGGTAGCTGGATCATCACCGGTTTGCGGCGGTCCAAGTTGTGTCTCCCCGTCACTACAAGTTTTGTTGTGAAAGCACTAAAGTTGATATACTAATAATATTTGCATTAAAAAAAATCTCATTGCAGCATACCAAAACGTACGAACTCGTATCCGTGAATTTTGCTGGATCAGAAATACAAACAGTTTTATCTAAGTACTTTTATTTATGCACGGTCGATCGTCAAGCAATGTGTCAGATCTACCGCCTGCACTGCGGCGGCATTTCCGAGTACAATCAGTACTTAGAGGTATTGGCAATGACAGACAGTACTACAGTACTAAATTAATAGCAAGAGCTCGTATTATTGTTATTGGGATATAATAAAGTCCGTCCTCGTTCACTTGCTGCGAGCGCTCCCGTTCGCAGCTGCGGCCTCTCGGCCGCTTTCATTTTTCGCCCCCGCCCTCCACTCCCGCTCTCAGGCCCAACGACCTCTCGTCCATTGTGGCCCAGTCCTCTCGCTCGCTGGCTTGCTTGTGCCCAAGCAGCTCGCTCGACGGACTCAGGCAGCACAGCGGACCGGAAAGCCCTTCCCATCCGACCCGCTCGCTACACGCTACACCTCACGCGTCACTGTAATGATCGATATTCACGGAATAATATTTTTCCCGAGTCGATTCGCGAGTCCCAGTATGTAATTTTTGTCAACCTGAGGGAAGGGAGGGTAAGAAGGGGGGAGCCCGAGTCTCCGGGTATGGACCGTATGGTTGCGAGGAGCCGAAATGGGAAGCGGAATAGTCTCCCGTAGGCAGATCCTTAGTAAGTAGAAAGACACCCGGCTTAGATAGATTGTCCTCTGGAGTACACCTACTCCGCATGGGACAGTAATTGACTTAAAAAAAAAAAGTAGGAAGACAGTCGTTCGCATGGTTCGTTGGCAAAATTCTAGCCCTTCTTCGGTTGAATAGAAAATGAAAGGCATGTCGGTACTGATAGGGGATACTGGTAGATTGACGTCAATGCTACGCCGCCATACAGTAACCCATACTACACTGTCAGTGCTCGGCCTCGACTGCGAGGCGATTGCATGGTGCCATGGCCGATGCAGGAGATGTCACGGATAACGCCGAATCGTCGAGCACCTCCAAAAGTCTGCCAATGAAAGCAGACTAAAAGCGGAGGGCTGAAATGGGCTCGGACTCCGAGCGCTGCAAGGCAGATGAGTAACATGGACTCAGCGAGAGAGGAAGCGCCGAAACTGGTGGGTCCCAACTAGTACTGTAAGTAGTGATCATCCCCACTGAGTGGAATTCGCCATTGCAGAGCGATAAGGTTGAAAAATTACAGTACTAGTGCTGGGAGTCGAGACTCGATCGGGGCCCCCCGGAGCCAGTGATGTTTGTGCTTGATCGATCATCACGCGGTGGTTGTATGTATTTCAAATTCGCCACTACTAAGAAGGTGTTCACTTGGAAGGCACTAACGCATGTATCAGACCTTCTCGTCCTCAAAAGTTCATTCTGCCCACTGCCCCAAGTTGTTCATGCTGTGAGATACCACTTGGAACTACATTCCGTAACGATCCGCCTCTCATCAAGGTTTCATCAGCTGGCCCGAATCAAGTTAGTTCTTAGTGCCCACGATGCAATTAGATCATTTCTGTGCATTGGTACGTCGACGCACCAGTTTATTGATCCCCACCTATTCCAAATGCGCCTCACAATCTCTGCAATCGTCCTTGCAACGGCGGCCTCAACTCTTCCGATCATCGAGCTTGACCGGAAAACCAACGAGATGATTATACCACTCACAAAACGGTCTTCATTGTTAAACCATGACAATAGTGTGGATTTCGAAGCAGTCCACTCCCACGTTGAATCAGTCAATGCGTACGTCCAAGGTTCAACCTATATCACCGTTCGTTCAAGATGCATTTTTGAAGTAAAATCCTCCGCGGCCTCGAAAACTATGAGAGAAATACGGGAGTGCACCACCCTCTTGCAGTGAAAGGGAGGGGGCTTCTCAACTCGAAGAAGCGCGCTGTTGGTGCCGTAACCTTGAAAGCTCATCAACACGAATATTCTGAGCCCGTCTGGTATGGCACCATTATGGTTGGTACTCCTCCCAAATCTTTCGTTGGTATGTTTCTCTTTGTATTCCTGATATGTCGACCTGACCTCCAATGCAGTTGAATTCGATACTGGTTCCAGGTGAGTACATTCCATGTAACCCCCGCAACTTATTTGCCCACCGGTCCCACATAGTGATTTCTTCCTTGCGGCGCCTGCTTGCTCCGGTTGTTCAGGACAAACCCGCTGGAACCCCGCTTGGTCGCGCACGGCCAAAAACAAGGGTTCGAAATTCAACATCGAGTTTGAGGATGGGGTCACTGCCTCAGGCAAACTATACACAGATAACGTCACCATTGCTGGCCTCACTGTATGTTCTCCGTCTTTTCCGAACATATAGTATGTCTGATCGTTGAGTAGGCGGACACTCAGACCATTGGTGTTGCCTCAGCATACTCTACCAATATGGGTTTCCCTCCAGATGGTATGTTGGGGATGGGTTTCCAGCCAGTATCATTCTATTCTGCCAGCCCCCTTTTCGAAACACTCGTAGACGAAGGAAAGGTAACCAAACCAGTATTCTCAATCAAGCTCACCTCTGATGGAGGCGAGTTGTACCTTGGTGGAACCAACGGTGACCTGTATGAAGGCGAAATCGTTTATACACCTGTAACCGAAGAGGTGAGCTGAAGCGCCGAATAGACGCGAACGTGAGCTTACGCTGGCCAGGGATTCTGGCAGGTGAATATAAACAAAATTCAAACGTATGGCGAGACGGTCTTGGAAGATATAACCGCCGTCATCGATACCGGTTCCATCCTGATCTTTGGGGATAAGTCGCAAGTGGCCGATCTTTACTTTGTCCTCAGTGGCTCGAGTGTCGGCAAGGGGTATTACAGCTGTGAGTTTCCATCCAATTCCAATTTAATGTTTCGGGTCCATCGTACGTCCTATAGTCCCGTGTGACGATTTCCCGACGATAAGCTTCGATTTCGGCGGCGGCAGGATGTTCGAGATCCCTGCCTCGATTCTTAACCAGGGACAGGTTCGGACGGGTTCGCCTGACTGTTTCAGTGGCATCGTTGGCCTGGATGACGGTGAGTTTCCAATATCCTTGCTGACCCGAGCACTCAACTCCTTCGTCCGAATCAGCAGAAAGTTGGACCCTCGGTGCTATTTTCCTACAGAGCGTCTACACGGTGTTTGATTTCGGAAAGCGACAGGTCGGATTTGCAGACCTTGTCTGATAGGCGCGAGCTATTGGAATGCTTGGTAGATACTGTGTGATGTGTTTCGAAGGGTCTTTTGATATTTTATTCTGTATATTATGGATCAAATATGGGCTTCCGGATCGTTGAGTAGGCAGAAATTGTCGATGTTATTATTATTTTTTCTTATAGAAGCAAATGTAAAGTGTGGACAGTCAGCAACGTGTACAAGTTAGGAGGAAAAATCTGGCACATACTTTGAATTTCAATTGATCTGCATGGATGAAGCTCATCATACCGATCTCGTCCATGCCTCCCGTGATGCATCTAGCCATCTGGTGTATAGCGCTCCCGTACAAAACAGACCCTGGGAGTGGGCCGAGAATTTGGGCGAGCCTGCGGTGGGAGAAGACCCGCCCTAGTGACGGGAAGGATCGTTCAAGAATGCGTCCTCGCTTTCTCTCGAGCTATTTGCGGTTCAGCGCACGGGGGAGCACATCCTCCGTCCGAACCTCATGACCACCACCCCAAGAATAACAACGGCGATGGTGACGACGACGAAGACCGGAATACGCGCCTCGAGGGCACCGTATGCGAACCCGGACTCAGCCGCACAGAAGATACCGTTCCGTGAGCGGACCCCCTCGACTTGACGGACAACGTGCCCTGATCAGTCCGTCCGTCATGGTACGCCTCCAGCCTTGTCTCGCGCCAATCCCCTCTGTAGACGCTCTCCGCCGATAAACCGTCCTCGAATGCGCGTAGGATGTCGACGACGACGGTGAATGAGTCTGGCGCAGGGAATAAAAAAAGAGCTGACTTGGACGACGAAGTTGAGATCGTCGAGGGGCCGCTTCCGGCGCAGGTGGATGTCAAGAAGTAAAAGGTTGTCAATGTGCGCGGGAAGAAACAGTAGCTGGATCATCACCACCGCTGGACATATTGCGAGCGCGAGTGCGGTTCAAGTTGCGTATGTCGCTCCGTCACTATGTTCATAATCCATAAGAAAATCTCATAACGGCATACAACCAAAACCTGGTTGGTTTATGTCAGTGTACGAAGTCGTATCCGTGAATTTCGATTGCTACGGTGACACGTGAGATGTAGCGTGTAGCAAGCGCGGGTTGGGATTATGCATATGCATGGATGTGGGCGGAAGTCCGGGCCCCGAGCTTTTCCGGCCCGAAGTGCTGTTGGATGAGCTGCTTAGGCTGAGTGGAGTACCAAGCAGGCGACGAGCGCTGAGCGCTGAGCGAGCACAACGAACGGTACGCCGTTGCGGAGGAGCGAAAAACGAAAGTGGTCAAAGGCCGTAGCTGCGATCGCAGCGATTCAGACTCAGTGAGCGGAGGTGCCGGCGGAAGAAAAAAATTACCTCGCTTGTGTATTCTCGGAACGTCCACTGTACATCATATCGGCCACTGATGGCATTCACAACTTATTGAAACCGGAACTAATCTCGCGGTGTAGACATGACGTGCGCCGCATCTGCAATGCGTGTTGTAGTAAAACCCAACAATAACATCGGGTGGAACAGATATTCTGCCAGTGTCTTCCTCGAAGGCCAAGTCTCTCTCATGATCTTGTTCGCACCATGATTCATTATGGTCATGGTCAGACAGACTGGAATTGAAGCATCGTCATCACTCGTCAGTTTCATATCTCTGCCATCTGTCCGCGACTCGGAGGCGCCACGCTTACTGCATTACTGAGTGCGAAAACACGTTTCGAAGTTTCTGCTTCAAAGCTTCATCAACCATTAGCATGATCTGTATTATGCAGTCAGTTCTCACCAACGATACAACCAGATCGTTGCCATGCACTGCCGAATTTAAAAAGGTGAGTACGACGATGATTCCCCTGTTCCGCCGAATGCGCCTCACAATCTCTACAATCATCTTTGCAATGACTGCCTCGACTGTTGCAATTATTGAGCTTGACCGGAAAACCAACGGGACGATCATACCACTCATCAAACGCTCTTCGTGGTTGAGGCATGACAATAGCGTGGATTTAGAAGCATTCCACTCCCATGTTGAATCAGTCGATGCGTACGTTCAAGGCCCAGTCTACATCACCTTTCATTCCAGGAGCATTTCTGTAGTAAAATACTCCGCGGTCTCGGAAACTCTGAAAGAAATACGGGGACGTCCCACTCTGTTGCTGTGAAAGGGAGGGAGCTTCTAAACTTGAACAAGCGCGCTGTTGGTGCCTCAGCCTTGACAGGTGATAGGGATTTAGTCTGGTATGGCACCATTTCAATCGGTACTCCTCCCAAATCTTTTATTGGTATATGTTTCTTTGGATTCCTGATACACGTCGACCTGACCTCCATTGCAGTTGCAATCGACACTGGTTCCAGGTAGGTATATTCCATCAAACCCCCGCAACTTATTTTCTCAGTCTCACGTAGTGATCTCTTCCTTCCGGGGCCCACTTGCTCTGGTTACTCAGGAAATACCTACTGGGACCCCACTTCGTCGAGCACGGCCGAAGCCAAAGGTTCAACATTCAACCTCGACTTTCTTGATGGATCGACTGTCTCAGGCAATCAATACACTGATCAAGTCACCATTGCTGGCCTTACTGTATGTTCTCCATCATTTCCTAACGTATACACATCTGAGCGTCGAGTAGGTGGACATTCAGACCATCGGTGTCGCAACGAAGTTCTCTGGTAAACTGGAATCCCCCCCAGATGGTATGTTGGGGATGGGTTTCCAGTCAACATCGTCGTATCCTGCCAGCACCCTTTTCGAGACACTCATAGACGAAGGAAAGGTAACCGAACCAGTATTCTCAATCAAGCTCACCTCTGATGGAGGCGAGTTGTACCTTGGTGGCACGAACAGTGAGCTGTATCAAGGTGAAATCATCTATACACCCGTGACCTTTACGGTGAGCTGAAGTGGTGAAGTGGATGCGAACGTGGGCTTATGCTGTTGAGCCAGGGGTTCTGGCAGGTGAACATAATGAAAGTTCGAGGTAACCACAAAACGATCTTGAGAGATGTAGCTGCCGTCATCGACACCGGTTCCAACCTGATATTTGGTGATCGGTCGCAAGTGGCCAATCTCCACCTGTCCATCGGTGGCAAATACTTCGGCGATGGGTATTACAGCTGTGAGTTCCCATTCAATTCTAATTCAATGATGTTTCGGTTCCATCGTACGTCCTACAGTCCCATGTAATAATTTCCCGACGATAAGCTTCTACTTTGGCGGTGATACCACTTTCCGGATCCCTGCCTCGTTCCTCAACCTGGGACCGATTGAGAATGGTTCACCTGACTGTTTCAGCGGCATCATTGGCCGGAAAAATCGCAGTGAGCTTCCAATATCCTCAATTTCCGAGGGCTTTTTTTCAGTTTCTCCATGCTGACCCGAGCACTGAACTCCCTTGTCTGAATCGCCAGCATACTGGAGCATCGGCGCCGTTTTCCTAAAGAGTGTTTATATGGTGTTCGATTTCGAGAATCTACAGGTTGGATTTGCGGATCTTGTCTGATCGTCGTGAGTTATTAGCATGCTTTGATAGATACCATGCGATATGTTTCGAAGGGTCGTAGTCCATGATGTTTATTCTTTATATTGTGGACCAATTATGAACTTCCCGATCCTCGGGCAGGAAGGGAATCATCTCAGAGAAATACGTGGGGATATAGGGACGGAGCTTCTGAATTATGTAAGAAGTGCGACTCGGACAAAAGCGCGATGTTTGGAGTAAATACCGTCTGGTACCTCCCAAATTTATCTTTTGCAGGTATGTTTCTCTTTTATATGTCGACCTGACCTTAGTCTCCCGTAGGCAGACCCTTATGTAAGTAGGATGACAGCCGTTCCTAACCTGACGTCCAATCCAGTTGAAAATAATTGAAATTGACATTAGTTCCACAGGTGGGTTACAAGTACGTAAATCAACGCAAATTACTTGCTCAAGTTCCACGTAGTGATTTCTTCCTTCCGGGGCCCACATCCCCACTGGGACACCGCTTCATTGAGGCATGGTCGAGCACGGCTGAAGTCAAGGGTTCGACATTCGGCATCAAGTTTATTGATGGAGCCATTGCCTTAATGTCATTTCCGAACGTATGTGCATTTGACCGTCGACTAGGCGGACATTCTGACTATCGGTATCGCTGCTGAAATGGATTTCCCTCCTGATGGTATGTTGGGAATGTGTTTCCCCTCAATGTTATCGTGTCCTGCCACTGGGAACCCCGTTTTCGAAATACTGGTACATGAAGAAAAGGTATTCGAAGATTCCGAACCAGTATCCTCACTCAGGGTCACCTCTGATGGAGGCGAGTTGTCACCATCATCGATACCGGTGCCAACCTGATCCTGGGAAGTGGCCAAGCTGCACTTGACCCTCGCAAAGCTGGATGGGTATTACAGTTGTGAGCTCCCGTCCAATACCATTTCGATGTTTCGGTTCCATAGTTCCTCCCAGAGTTCCGTATGTCAATTTCCTGAGGATAAGCTTCTACTTTGGCCACGGTAGGTAGGAGGTTCGGGATCCCTACGTCGATCCTTAACATGGGACCGGCTCTGACCGGCTCATATGACTGTTTCAGTGGCATCGTTGGTCTGAGCACTGATGGTGAGCTTCCGATATCCTTCATTTTCGAGAGTCGTCTTCAGATGTCCCATGCTGACCCGAGGGCTGAACTCCTTCGTCCGAATCACGAGGAACGTGAAGCTTCGGTGCCGTTTTCCTACACAGCTTCCACACGATGCACGTTTGTGATTTAGCCAATCATCGGATCAGATTTGCGGGCCATGTCGTGAACCATGGTATGTTTTGATGGATGTTACCCGATGTGTTTCGAAGGTCGTATGATATTTATTGATCTATTTTATACTCCACTGACGGTTCGTACTCGTGATACATGGATCGTTGCCAGTGGTGAATTAAAGGCGGATACGTCGATGCCAGTAGACTGTCGACCCCACCTATTCCGAATGCGCGCCGCAATCCCTGCAATCATCCTTGCAACGGCTGTCTCGACTCTTCCGATCATCGAACTTGACTGGAAAGTCAACGGGATGATCATAGTACCACTCACCTGGACCAAACAGTCTCCGTGGTTGAAGCTTGACAACAGCACCGATTTCGAAGCACTCCACTCCCACGTCGAATCAGTCAATGCGTACGTCCAAGGTTCAACCTATATCACCGTTCGTTCAAGATGCATTTTTGAAGTAAAATCCTCCGCGGCCTCGAAAATTATGAAAGAAATACTGGGATGTCCCACCCTCTTGCGGTGAAAGGGATGGAGCTTCTAAACTCGAATAAGCGCGCTGTTGGTACCGCCCCCTTGACAGGTCGCAACGATTTAGTCTGGTATGGTACAATTACAATTGGTACTCCTCCCCAATCTTTTACTGGTATGTTTCTATTCGGATTCCTGATATCTGTTGAGTCCCTGACCTCTATTGCAGTTGATATCGATACTGGTTACAGGTGGGAATATTCCGTCAAACCCCCCCCCCCCCCCCCAACTTAATTGCTCAC
>JBBPPG010000320.1:0-28750 GCA_038091855.1 Leccinellum luteum | reverse complement strand
GGGAGCAGTCTCGGAGCGGAGTACGACTTGAAAGAGATCTGGCCGTGCACGGAGCTCGCGCAGGAACGCATCAACGAACACATCTCCTGGATCACTGCGCACCGCGCCAAACATGTAGGCCCGCGTCTCGATCGTGGCCCAGACGATACGATCCCGCCTGGTCGCTCTGCGCGTTGTCGGCATCGGGCCGCACATATGTGGTGGTCTGTCCGTGGATACCATATCTGCAACGACGACCCCACACAGAGAGAGGTGGTTCCGCGACAAGCTGGGATCATTGACATCAAAGTGGGATCGCTCATGGCAGAAACTCGGGCTTGGCACAAGTCCAAGGGCAGCGAAAGAAAGAAACCCTACAAGGTCATCGAAACCGTTGCATAGACGAACGAAGCGATTTTCTATATTGGCTGGCGGGTGGAGCATTTTGAGGAGGAGCTAGTACGGATCAACACAAGTTAGAAGGGTCGAGTATGGTGACTGGAATTGATAATGTATACATACCCACCACCCTTCGTTGGGCATACTAGCCGTGTGTGAGCGATTAAAAATCCAACCTCCGAGTAATGGGATCCGGTCCTCTGCAGAGAGTTGATCTATATGCGAAGAAAAACAGGTATCCATTACTCACCTAAACTGCCAACATTGGCAGCAGTACCGTGACGTGACATAGCAAGCGCATCCAAGACTGCATCTTTGAACCACTTCAAAGGAAACTCCAAAGGCCTCATGAAGAGTTCCATAAATCTGAACATATCCTCGATGGAATAGTCGTCGCTGAGGATAAGGTCTTTGAAGGACACTTTCTCCATCGCCTTCATAAAGAGATTCGGCTCTTGAAAAATGACGCGTCGAACAAACTGTTGGTAGATGAAAAACTGTTTCTCCACCATGGACTTGTCATATTCCGTATTTGGTCCAGAATTGACTTCATCTGCGACCATGTCGATGAACGATTCAAGTTCAACGAAGGGTTTAAAAACCAAGATAAATCCTTCCTTTTGACTAAATGAAATAAATGGGTTTGACATCAGATTTCCGCTCGATGGTAGAGTGCCAAAAGGACTCACTTTCGTAGCGATATCTGAATCAAGTCTTCATCTCCCTCTCCTGCGTCGGTCTGCACCGAAAGAATTTTCTTCGGAAGTCGCAATGTTGAATCGCGGATTTCATCTGGATTGTCAATAGATTCCAGTACTTTCTCTGTGGTCTGCTTCGACTGTTTTTCCAAATTCGCTTCGACTGTTGACAGCGGTTCATGTTCGATGGCATGCAGAGAACCGTAGAGCTGATACGCTTTCCCCTGAATTGCGTCCATCGCATCAACCGCTCTCACCATCTCTTTCTTGAGGAGCTTTATGCGAAACTTGTGACCGTCGTCCACTGGACCGCCGACTGACGTCAAGATTCATAAGAAAAGCACCTGAGGTACTCGCCTTTTAAGAAAAATCGACTTTGATGAATCTCGCGACCCGTCTTCTCCACTCGAATCGCCTCGAGGTACTTGCGCACCCACCGCGCCTTCTCTAGTGCGGCCCGCCAGTCTGAGTACCGCTCAATCTGCTCCTTGGTTGGTAGATTTCCACTGCGTTTGATGTCGTCCACGACCTTGGACGCGTCTTTGTATCTCTTGTACATGATGCGGTACTGCCCGTGATGCACCTTGCAGCGTTCTGGGCGGGGGTAGCCCTCTGTTGCAGGCCGGCCGCATAGCGTGATCTCGTCTTCTTCGAGCGTGAGGCATTGGATGGCGCTGGTCGTGGCGCCGTCATTGGCACCTCCGCTTGGTGAGAGAGGAGCGGCGCTGGTATCCGACTTTGGGTTCTGGTTCCCTTTAAGCTTTCGTTTGTTTCCAGGTCCTGGCATGTGTAGCAGTAAGGATCGGTGGTGAAGAGAGGGATATAAGTAGGGCGCACAACCTTCACTAAATTAGGCCTAAAAATCTATAGACGCTGGACCTGTTGTGGGTACGTCGAAAGCGCCCAAGGCTTGTCTGGAAAACACCGATTAGCAGCAGAACCTGAGAACTTATGACATACCCCAACCCGGATAGCTGCAACCACATCCGGGAAGTTGACGAATCGAGGCATGTTCAACGGATAATATTGACACTGGATGACGACGGGTCGCTCGAGTCGCGATGCGCGAGGTGCAAGTCTTAGCCAACGCGACTGCGGAATGAGGAGAAATGGAGATCTAGCATGGGGAGCATAAGCAGCGACACGAATTCGAAAGAGAAGAAGAAATACGCGAGCGGCGCCGGGAAATAAAGAATTCTCGACCCCACCAGGCTCCAGTATCGTCACACCTCCTACTATTCTCCACACCCATTGTAGTACATACAAACATTCCCATAATCTTTGAAGTTGCCTTTTATTCGTGAGTTTACTTTCCTGCGTCGCTGTCCACACCGTGACGCAATGCTCAACAGTGTGCCAACCGGAGATTTCCCTGATCAGGAAGCTAGCTGAGACCGACCATACTCGTCGCAAGACGGTGGTCGACGAGTCGTACGAACTCGAAGTTCATGCTTGCAGTTGCGTTCAGCATCATACTATCGAGTTCAGCAGTTTATTTTGTTTGTCATGTTAATGTACTCTAGAGGACAACAGGTTTGCTAGTCAAAACGTCCTCTCCCTTTCGACCAAGTCTTTGAAGCCGATGAATCTACACACATACAATCGGCGAAACAAATGGCCGCAAAGTAGCATCCCATCGAGTAATTCACATTCACCAAGCGTGAACATTAACATCTGCTGGAATGATAACACTCTGGCAGTGGAGACCGAATTCTGCTTTTTCTGCGATCATGATATTTCCACGACTTCGACCCTCTCGTCCTTGGCAAAATTGACCATGTGGCGTTCAAGTCCTGGCACGACGATCTCGTGCTCAGCAGCCACCCGCTTGTACCGTCCATTCGACTGTTGCTGCAACAAAAGCCCACGGAACGACTGCTGCAAACGGACGACTAGCTGCAGCGCCCCCGTAGAGACGTTCATCGTAGCGACGGGTCCTGTATACAGCAAGTTGGCCATATCGGGTACGGCCGCAGAAACTGCAGCCGGAGATGAAGTCTCTTCCACGCCCGAATCGTCGTCACTATCTGACAAACTTCCACAAGATTCCTCCTTGGCTGGGCCACGCAAATCACAAATCCACGGATGGGCCAAAGCGAGCCTGCGTGGCTCCGACAACGAGAGCCTGTCTGACGTCCGAAATTCGACGTGACCAATGCCTGACACCCGTGCACGGTAACACTTCTCTTCACCAATATTGGAATCTTTCTCGGTGAGCTTCTCGACGAGGAAAAGGATACAGGGCAGATAGAGTCTCCGGACGGCAAACCGCGTCGATGGCAAGCGGATGACTCGGTCATACAAAAACATTGCATCTATAAGAGACATCGAACCTGTTAATTCCGCGACGCGTGCGTCCATTTCAGCATCGTCGATGGCAGGCTGAGAATGAGAGGGTCGGTTATGAATGGCAAGGCTTCCAGGGAGGCAGCTGTTGTACGATGAGGGCTGACCTGTCCAAGCAAGCACCGCAGCTTTGCCCAAACGAGCCAAGATATCCTCCAAAAGGTGGGCTAGTGCAGCATCGCCGCCGCCGCCGTGACACTTGCACTGTGTACCTGATTTGACGAGTGGATTTTCTGTGAGGGAAATCATGTGATTCAGGGTATCAACTGCTTCATCGTAGCGCTGCAAAGCCTGCAATGCCGCATGCCTTCTTTCGCATCCCCAGGGATCCAGTGGGTCTGACTTGATTGCCTGATTTCAAGAAATTCACCATTTTCGCATACTTGAGCGGAAAAAAACTCGTACCTCGTTTGCATCTTTCAATGCATCCTCCTACGAGTTTCGCATTGCCCGGGCTCTGCTTCGTTTGACCAAGAGACACGCAGGATTTGAAGGCTTCAATTTGCGATCCATCGACAGCGCAGCTGCATGGATTGCAGCCCCTGCTTGAATTGCTGTGCCCACCTCACGTCCGTCGTCTGCTTGCCATTGTCGAATCATCCTGTCGGCACCACCGCTCAATACATGCTTTCCATCGGCAGTGAAGAAGGCAGAATATACTGCTTGACCACAATTAATTTCAGTTATTTTCGAGCAATCTGGGAGTCGACATATAGTCATTATAAGTAAGTATTCTTGAACAGTGACAAGGGACCTACCTTCCCCAGTCGACCACATATTGTTGATCAAGAATACGACACTTTGGACAAAGGAATTCAGATGGTGGGAATAAGTAAAGGCTTGAAGCTTGAAGTACGCAGCATGCTCCCACGCTGCCCGTAAATTGCACATTCCACCTTCATCGCAAAAAAAACCAAAACGCTGTACCATAACCATCCGTCTTTCGTTTGGACTCGCGCTCTCCACCTTCCGACACATTTTTGTTCGTTTCTGATCATGTCGGTAGAGTCAAACGGAACGAACTAGGAGTCCAAATGCCCCCCACCCTGTTTGTGTTCAGATCGCACGCGACCATCCTCGTATGCACAACCTCGAACCTAAGCAAGGTTCTATCCTCCCGTGGTTCACTCTCCTGCAACGCAAGGCGCCCACATTGACGAGCACATTTTTCGTATCGGACAAGCCTATGCTATGCCCAACCCTGGTCCCTCGCAAAACAACTCATTCATGACATGTTGCCCCCTCGACCTGACTATTTCGACTTTTGGCAGGACGAAGTACCACTACATCCAGGACGTTTCGAGCTACAACGAACTCGTTCCGTAATGCGTATCCGGAGCACGACGGTCGGCCAGAGCAGATGCTCGAAGAAAAGTAGCATTTCACTCAGGATGGCAATGTAATGTGACCTCCCAGCGCGGATACGAAGAAGATTTTTACCATCCTCGGTCCGACGCATGGCGTTCCTTCTCTCAAAGAGGGTCGCCTGACTGCATCGGATTTGTCTTGGGCTTTGGCTATTTCTATCGGGGAGCGTACTCTCGAACTGGAAAGTCGTATCATCCATTAAGCAACATCTTTCGCCCACGATTACGAGCAAGATCCTTTCCTGCGACAATCAAACTGGAGACACCCGCAGCAAGTCAACCTCGACACACCTGTCCATAATTCTCCTACCCCCAGTGATCTGGCCGAAATGGTGTTGGAACTCCACAAGGGCGAAGAAAGACCTCCCGCCGGGTTTACTTGACATCACCGTATGTAACCGTTTCTCTCCCACCCTCCTCCGCTTGTCCTGGATGGGCCATCCGCTTTTTCACTCCAGGGAACACGGATGGCGCGCGCGTTCAACTTCTTGTTTTTTCGAGCCCCACCGACGAGGCGTTGAGCGATTTGGCGTGTGGCTACGCAGAGGACGATCGCCGATACGTCTTTTACGATCTCTCGCACAAGGACAGTGAGAGCGCAGACGTGGGAAACCTGCTCTCCAAGGCGTCCAAGTACGCCCGGGACACGTGAACATATCCAGGTAGTACCCAAGATAGGCCGTAATGAGAGCAAGCAGGAATGTAGTAATAATGCTATGGAAATTCTAAGCTAGCAGTAGGCGTCCACGCGCTTCTCACGGCCCGTGACTTGGTTTTATCGGCATCGCCACCACAGCGTAATTTGGGAGTCGGCCCAATGCCGCTCATCTGATTTTGACGATCGGCGGCACAGCTCCAATACGCACCGGAAGATGGCCCACTGCTAGCCTGAAAGGGGTCATCGGATGGTGTGGTTGTATGAGAGGGTGTGTACTGGCTAACGCGAGTGTCTAAAAAGATTTACTCTCAAGGTTGCGGGAGAATATCAGAAAGATCTGATGGCCTATGAGCGACACGGACGCCCGACGAGTCTGGGACATGAACGATTGAACACACTGCCAGAGGGTGATATGCTTGTGAGGGAACTAACCTTGCAAACGACCCAAGTTGTAGTGCGCATTTTTGTATGACTCTATTGTATGTACTATATATCACTGTCGATTATCTGGACCCACAACTCCTGTTGATTTTTATTCTGACAGATGAATCAGACCTCCTTTGGGTTTATCATTTTGAATTATCTCAAATTAAGAGTGATTCCACGAGGATCAACAGGTTCAGACTCCGAGTTTATGTTTTTTGAAACCTGAGGGAGCAACCGTTGATCTTACGTCTCACCGCGCGGTGATCTTTGATATTCGGGACCAATATATATCAATGTCTCATTACATCAAATACAGACCTTCCATGAATCGATTGCAGAAGCATCCATGCATTCGCAGAAACATCGCTGCGGGCACCACGCCGGGCCATGCCCGCAAGGGGTTCAGGAATGCTCGCACCTACTTGCCCGAAGTTATATCCCATGAAGGTTAAATATTACAACGCAGTACCTTGTGTCCATGCATTAAGCATGAATTGTACAGTCAATGTACACTACAAAAATGCTCCATAACATACATCCTGGCAGATTATCAATGCCTACAAAAATTTCAACCGTGAGCGGGAACCAAAATCTATGATCATGGTAGCTCGACCATCCCCTCTTTGCCTCCGTCTCCCGCCCTAACGTCCCTCGCTTTCCCTAATTCATACCCAAACACCAACAGATACGATGTGAACTCGAAGCCCATCACCCACTCGAGCACCCCTCCAACGTTTGGCGCATGGTACGCCGTTATCCCAAACACCAACGCCAGCAACACCAATGTCGAAGCGACCACAGTTTTGGTGACGTACATCCTCCTCAACTTCCGCACCTCCGGATAGTCTGGCGCGAGCCATCGATACTCGACGACAGTGGATATCGCGGACATGGTCACGCCGAACAAAAAGACGAGGAAGAGACCCATATGCGCGCACTCGTAGCGTCCCGCGTCGAACCCGGACATGAACCCGAGGCTGCACATCGCAATCATACCGCCCATGATCGCGAGCCGGCTACAGATCCGTTCGTGCATGTGGTATTCGGGCAGGAGTCTGCCCTTGTGCCGCACCAGACGCTCAAGCATGAGTGAGATGACCAGGCTGACGCCCGTAACGCCGCATGCGATAACGAAGAGCGGTTTTAGGAAGGAAGAACCGACGTCGGATATGTAAGCGACGGCAACTTGTTGGGGTACGTACTTGGGGCGTCCAGTGAGGGCCCAGGTGAGTAGCATCGTGAGCAAAGTAGAGAACCACATGAAGGCAGCGAAAAACGGAATCACCGCAAAGTAGCGGTACCAATCGTAGTAGGGGACCATTTTACGGGGCGGCGCGGGGTGGCTACCCGTATCGTCCTTCTGATTCCACTTTTATATTTGCCAGCACGGCGGATGAACTTCGATTGCATACGAGAAATTCGCCGGCGTCGTATTCTACCCGGTCCTTTCGAGTAGCTATGGTACTGAATTTCAATGATAGCGCACCGTCATCTGATTCTGATGGAATCAGTGCTACAACAGCCCGGAGAGATGGCTCGTGCGAGTATGTTTTCCCATCAACTTATAGACAGCGATATCGATGCAGGAATCATGCTTACAATATATCTTGCACTTGTATGGGCGGCGGAGAACTCCGAGCAACTCCGAGGGTGCAGAGGGTGCACCGATTTCTCATTCATTTGAAGTCGATTATCTTTGTCTCGTCATAGTCACGACCCCGTCGGCACGTTGATCGATAACCAATCAGTGATTCAAAACGCAAGTGCCATTGCCAACTCACCGGATACACTGCGCCGAGAGCTGCACTGGGATTCGGCAACAGCCTACAGGTGACGAACCGTCAAATATTGTGATTTGATTTTTGAGCAAAAGCCCTCAATCAGCGCGAGCCCTATTTTGTAACCGGTCACCATATTCATCGGGCACACATGGAACCTGCCTTTCAACACCCTTCCTCTATATGAATCCACATCGCTTTTGCTATTCGCTGCCCACATTCTTAGCAACCCTGATCGGTGACCGCGTGGGCATGCGTCCAAACTCGAAACTCATCAGCCGGGGTGTACTGGTTTCTGGTTTGGACTATGATAGCGAGTCGGCGCCAAGTATGACCCCCAAGACCACAGAAACTCGACGCATATAGCCCGCTTTGGCAAATGTGTAGCACCAAAACAATGTGATATTTCGAAATGAGGATTCGAGAATGCGTGGAGCCGATTTTTCGCCGTATACACGCACACGGAAGCGCCTCGTATACGGTCGAGAAACCTAGATAGGATTTCTTTCGAAGGGCACGTGAGTGGATGTGGGCGTCTTGGAGATAGCGACTCTCATTACGCTCCGCGGGGCGCTTGAAGATGGTCCTATCTGTTGAATAACTGTCGTAATAAAAACGGAAGAAGAGAAGGGCGTTGCTTAGTGAGCGCGCGGAGACTACTTACCTGAGGAGAACGATTAATGGAGATGCACAGCAAATTTAATAAGTACATTGTCAGGATATGCACGTTTTGCTCGTCACTGAGCGGGAGAATCACAGAACCCTGCAAGAACCCTGATCCAAATTGTTCTTGGAACCAGGGTGCGCTGATTATGTAATATAAGACGAAGAAGCGTGCGGAGCTAAAGTTATGGTTATTCCATCGTGATGGCATCGGAGTCTGTGCCGCCTTCAACATGGTCTCCTTTCTGGTGAGTAATTAAACTTGCTTGGACTAGACTTGAGTTTAAATTCTTCAACCTTTGCCCACGCTGAACAAAGCAGTTTCCTCTAGCTGGCAGCAGTGCAGTTATCTCAGCGCCAAAAGAAAGTTGAACTGACCTACCAGGTCTAAGACAAAAATAATGCCTGAAATAACATACCGCGATTTGGGCCCCGGGGTTGACATATTGTTCGATTCCTTTGGACGAGGATTGAATTGATGTGCATGATTTGTTTGTAAAGGCTGAAGATTTTTTTCAAGAAGTCGCCACCCATTGAGAGTACTAGTGTGGTGGCTCTGATACCAGCCCTACTAGCTCACTCTCATCCTGGAATTAGCCAAACCCCATCCAAAACCAGAGAACCAACCCTGCGCCTTCGCCCATTGATACTGTACTAGTTTTCACCAGTCCCTGGTCTCGTACCGCCACGTCGACTGTCCTAACAGTGATGTGTAATACTTTCGAACTTCAGGAGTCGGAAGACGGGCCGCTATGCATCTTTTGACCAGAATGGGCACGGGCACCAAGTTCCGCCCTGGTTTCGCCGTTATCCGTCTTAGTCCTCTACCGTATCAATACCGCCAGCGCTGGCATGCGACGATCAAGGAGTGCCGCACACCACTCCCGCAGGCATCCCTTTTTGTGCACAGTTGTCATGTGCGGCCAGTCCGTCACCTTTCTCTCGTAGAGTAGCGCAGACCCAAACTTCCGACCCGCCATACGCAATGTCATCTCCCTCCTGCTTGGCCAAGATCATGTAGGACCGCGTGGGCGGCAGACCATCGGCTCTCTTCCTTCCTTCCTTCCTTCTCGTCCGCTCTTGCCCCTCGTCCGTAGGCATCGGCGCCTACCCGAAGCTGGGTCCACCTCGTTGTGCTGCTTCCATGCGGGCCGCTTAGGACGCCTCTACCGATATGTACTCTCTTGAGACTGCCATTATCTCTTCGACCTCTTCTCTTGTGGGGTGCCTCAGCTCGAGGTCGTCAACACACCTTTCGACTGTCTGGACAAGTACATCAGCTGACCATCACAAAATTTACTTGTGATGGTTTGTCTCACCTGAGCAGAAGCATGTAAATTTTAATTCACTTACCTAGGAGTTCTGATATAAACGCAAAGCGCAGGACAGTGTCCCGAAATCGGAGATGCGAAGGTAGCACCCATTATGCACACTACCGTCGTCCGATTAATTTACGGGATCCTCCAGGATCAGCAAATTTTCTAAATAAAAGGAACTTTGATGGAGTCGAGCCAGCATGTAGAAACGGCAATGGCCTGCTTCGATGGAGCGGGTGCACTAGGAATGTGCCTGCATGGTGAGTGCAAATCAAGTTTGAGTGAGATATCCCTTACCAAAGACAGAACATCTGGGGCCCCCGATCGGAAGGAGGACCAGTGAGCGCAAAAAAACATATCCTTAGTATACCATTGGTGGCTGTTGTAAGTCGAGTCTGCAATTTCAGCATCCCTTCAACGGATCCGAGCATAATGAGGTTGACTGTAAAGGGCTCATAGACAGTGTACCCGACTTCAACCAACCGGCAATCGTTTCCTATGAATCCACCGGTCAACAACCGGGTTCTAGAAGGGTGATTTGAAGACTGCATGTGACCCGGATACGCATTCTCAAATTCTGACCGGCTCCAGAGGCGGTCACTGCCGCTTTAAGACCCCAAGGCATATAAATGCCATAACCAGAATAGGATATGCAGGGAGTCCTGGTCGACGATGGAAGGCATTAGAAATCCATCGATGGCCTATAGGGTATATCAAGCAGTCCCATTGGTTGTCGATCGAGCATGATAACACTGCCGAAAAGGACGATCAGGTATGACGTGGAGAGTACAACATCTTGACCGATCAATCGATCACTGACAGTGGGTCGTCTTGCCTCGGTGGCAATTTCCCTCGTTGAGACTCCACAACCACCACAGCGAGAAGACGTGGCGGGGTGCAGATGAACGCGAACGCCCAGGGCACAGGGCGTTGCGTTGCATGTGAGGTGATGATGGCGCGCTCCTTTTGCACCGTGTTGAAACCTGCCAGTTGGTCAATCATGATTCTTGTTTTCCCAGGCTCACAGAAGGAAGAGAAAAGGTGAGCACGTGGGCAGCTTGCAAGGCCACTGTACTCATTGGTGTAGGTCACGGATGAGAGCGAAAGGGAATACAGTCCAGACGTCAAATCGATGGTGTCGAGATTTTGTGTATGCAATTGGGTAATTTGGGTTTCAAGTTGCTGGCGGGAAGCAGATTGTAGGTGCCAAAAAAACGGGGATATGCTGGAAGTCCTGTCTTGCATCCTCGCAGCCTCACAAGACGGAAATTGATGTGGGTCGTCGTGAATCTGGTTGGGATGTGTAACAGAGACAATGTGTGACCCGAGGGTTACTCTGAATCTGATCACATCAACATGATCGTAACAGCATTCTCGAAATACATGGATTCCTAGCAAGCACGAAGCAAGCCGCATCGGTGCCTCCGTTTTCCCGAGACACTGCAAAACACCAACAACTTGTTGGGCCCATCACATCCATGGACCACCATTCCGCGCCTTGATCATCTCGGAAAACTATGTATCGCGGTCGTTGTAGGGCAAGGCAGTCGCCCTTTGAAATCTTTTCGGTATGCTTCCTTCGCACTGCTTTGAACATATTAATCATATACTACATCTGATTCTCATGTCAGATCACGGCGTTTTTGTCATACTCCGCTTCTCTGACTTTAACAGATGCCTTCAGGAGTTATGCAATCCGGCGCTTGTGTGGTAAAAAAGTAAATCTCGAATTGAACACAGCCGTGTCACTGCATGTGCGGGATGCGTGTCAAGGTGCAGTGCACTTGTTATTTGAATGAACTTGTCCACTGGCAGGCTAACATCTGTTTGGATTACTAGCCACAAACATGACTGTCGAGAAACTTTCGTGACTGGCTTGCTACCATCCAATGAATGAGGAAAAAGAATGCCTGCAGAAGACCATCCTATCTGTGCACTCGAAATGAAAGCTCAAGCGCTCACTAAGCGTGTTCCCCCTTCGAAGCTCATTTTCACGTCGTTCACCATTGTTTGTCAATGACCAGTCGATCTACCAGGAGTCTTGCAGTGCTTGAACACTTCGTGATGTATGCGTCGAATGCTGCTTCCAACAGCCGATTGAATGATGCCGGGGCAAGAAACTGCTGGATCACTGGAATCGCAATCGGAACGCGACACCGCGCTTCGTCACCGAGGCAAGTCAGGGGCAATTTGTTTGGAGAGTCGACTGCAGATGAAACGAAACGGCGGTGCAGTAGTATACATGACCACAGCCCAATCGATGCGGAGAGGAAACGATATCGTAGCATATTGGGCAACTTGAAATCTGGTCACCCTGCGACGCGCTCAGAAGGCCATCCATGTTTCCTGTGTGAGAGAGCGTGATGATGCGATCCAGCGCATGCCTCGCCTCCTCCTCACCCGAAACGATTATCTTTCCCGACGACATCAACTTGACATTATTCTCGCCAAGTGTCTCCTTCAGCTGTTGCAACTCTCGCGCACGAAAAACTCCACAGAATGTCTTGGAAGCGTGACGGTGTAATCCAATGAAGCGAGCCTCTGCACAATGCGGCTGCAAAGATCATGGCCCCTGCTTGAAATGCTGTGCCAACCTTGTGTCCGTCATCTGCTTCAATCATGGCCGCGGCGGTGAGAGCGCAAAAGTGGGAAGCCTGCTCTCCAAGGCGTCCAATCACGCCCAGGACAGGACCACGGAGACGACACCCAGGCTGTGCCAGACCTGAACGCGCGATGTAGTTTCAGCGCGCGATCGGATATTGAACCAGATGGTCATGTGGCAAGACGATCGAGTCGACATGCAGTTCGCGCGGTCGTCGTCTTCGTCGGAGCACAAGTGGGGCACGATCCTTCCGCAAGTGATCACGATGGGCACCGTCACGCGTCGTGCGATCGAGAGAACGTTGTTGACGGCGAGCAGCACGAAGAAGAGCCATGTGCGGTCCGAGCTCAAGGCGATGGATGCTTGACGCACCACCGGGTTATGCCATCGCCGAGGCCGGTGTTGACTCGGAGGAGATGTGGATATCATCACGCTGTCAGTTATACTGACTGCATGGGTATGTACATCAATGGTTCCAACTTCCAGGTCCACCGGGAGAGGCCTGTTTCCCGTGTATCGGTCATTTGCACATGTATTGACCAAGGCTCGTGAAGTATGCTACTGCGACCGTGACTAGATCTGCGACACATGTTGTCATTGGTGTTGGTTACTGGTACCGAATATTGTACACTAGACCTAGATCACAATTCACAACGTGGCGAGTTCAGATATACGTACGCAAGGTTTTTGTGTGGTGCCGTGTGGTGACAAGTTGAATGGAAAGGAATCGAGGAGTGCATGGTTGAAGAGAGGAGTGCGATGACAACAACGATGAAGGACTCAAATACATGTACCATGCAAGAACGTCAGTTAGGCTAATGAATCCTGAGCAACAGAATCCAACAACCCGCACTCCTGCGATCACAATACCTCTACGATCCCGACGCGGATTTCCTTGGCAGAGCTGATGCCGCATTTAAGCCCTTGCAAGACGATCTCGTGCTCAGCAGCAACCCTCTTGTACTCCCCATGGGTTTGTTGCTGCAACAAAAGTGCGTGGAATGGGTTGCGTCTGGCGTCTGGTGGATGGCATTGTTTGTCCTTGTTTCATTCGTAATGAAGGTACGCTTTTCTGCAGCCAACCCCAAAAAGGATCGCTTGGTTGTAATTATCCATTCCTCGTGTTCGGTGTACCCCCCGACGTCATGGATGGTCATGGAACTCGGCGATATAATATTATGCTTTCTTGCGTTCGAACCCCGTCGTGAGCTTCAGTGACCCCTTCGACTGCCTGCGTGCTTCTATGCAGCGTTTTCATCTGCGAACACTGCAAGTTTTCCGTCGACAGGGGGTTGAGCGGAGTTCAATTCAACGGGCAAAGGAAAGAACGACTCACCAGCGCGAACGAAACACCATGGTAAACGAACCCTAAGATCTCTTTGAAGTCGGAATGTGATCGAGGTAGACCTGCCTTGACTAAGACGACGGACAGCCAGCTTTTTCAGCACCTGAACACGTGCATAAGCACACATGCACGATATGAGCAAAGGACGTACAAGCTTGTTGGCACACTCCTCTCGATCTGGGCTGGTCCCCTTCCACTTCCTCTTTTTGTTGATGGACTGACGTCGAGGAGGTTCGACTGCACTAAACACGTCCGTTCCCGGATCTCTTTGTTTCCGACGAACTTTAGCAGGGAGGTGCGGTACCATGAGGTTTCCATTTCTGTCCCCTATCTTGCCGTTCCGGTTCGCGGACGCCTTGGATCTGGAAAGGTACAGCATGACTTCCCTCGCCTGATGCAATGCTTCCTCTTCCACCTTGTCCGTTTCCTTACCCTTGATCTGGCTCCGGTCTTGCGCTTGCGTTGTTCATGCCGGGATCTCCGAGTGTGGCAGCACCACCGGGTAAACGCGGTGGGGTTGTGTACATTGACACCATCAGTAACGATATATCCTCATTTAGAAATAGACCGTCTTGTTGCGCAATTTTTCAGCTAGCGCTGTTTCGCATCCAAGACATATGGCCATCCAACTGAATGACAGCCTGACAATTACCCTCTGTCGGACCGACATCACATTGCTGGTGGAATGCCTCCGCCTTCTCGACCAGTATTCTCTCCTTCCTGCTCACTTACAACCTGCCATCCCGGAGATGGAGACATGGGTCGATAGTACTGCCCAGGTATGCTCATCGAGTGGTTCTGTATTTTCTTTCTGACAAAAAGTTGGCGTAGACATCTTCCCCATCATTGGTCCAACCTGTGCTCGCCCAGCCCACTTCACCCCCAACATCTGATGTGTCACAAGATGCTTTGGATCCCTCTGAGTCTAACATGCCCGTCAGGCCCATTGACCGCAGCAATCAGGTTGCGTCTGCTTTGCAGCGCAATTTGGTCAGTGAATACCCCACTCCTCCATGCACCCTTCGCCTAGTAGCTTCTTCACCGTCACTCAACTCTGCGCGCTTGGAAGGCAACACGTCCCATTCAGTCAGTCCTTCTGCGGCTTCCCCAACCACTGGAAAAGGTTCAACGCGAGCAAGTAAGCCATCTCTTAAACTCGTATTACTCCCCCATTCTTGAATCATTGCATCGCCAGCTAGAAACCATCAGCCTCAATGTCGGCTATCTCAGCACTCTGATTGTTCTGATGGCCACCCTCAACTTGAAGCCACTCGGAGCGCGGGTGAGCCACTACCCCCGATCCGCCCTAATGGTGGCACCGAATGTAATCGAGGTGCCCTCCTCCCCGATAAGCCCTCATACAACATATATTCGCTGCGTGAGGATATCTATGTTTCCTCTTCACCAGAAGTGGATACGATCCTTGCAGAACTGGCTGCTGCACACTGGGATTCGTCAACGCACGACGTGGAGGGTTGGGTTTCGGCGATTGCGGAGTCATTGGAGCAGGACCAAAAGTTCTTCCATGATCAAAGCCTCTCTTCCCTTGTGTTCCGGTGCACTCGACTGACCACGAAGAACGTTAACAACAATTTTCTGTGGATGATGAACATGATTCAGATTGTTGCAAAGTGTCAGAGGTGAGCTGTCTTCCTGCAATCGCAGTTCAGTACTTGGTTGTATTGATGTCCTGCATTGCAGCATTCGTCTGCGCAAGGGCACAATGTCCCTTGCCAGGATCTGGCACCAGGAACTGAAGAGCCATCCCTACAGACCTGGACTTCGGGCATTCACTTCCTGGCACGCTACTGGGAGCAAATTTGCTGCGCTGGTTGGGGGAGGCTCTGTGTACCTCCTCATTCTGATTGCCGGTCTCGGACTTCGCATCTCCATCAGTAAGATGCCTTTCCGTACCTCATGGGAGCTAGCCACAATCTTACGTGCCCCAGTGAAAGGTGTGGTGTTTCCTTTTATTCCATTATCTCAACTAACCATTTTTCTTCATGTAAGCTGGTCATCGGCAGTTGGTTGAAAACTTCATCGTGCCAACAATAGCCCGAATGAAATCCATATTACCCTTATCCCTGGACATGGTTTTCTCACCCATCCTTCTTGATGAATATCAACTCCCCCGTGTCATTTTTTGTCACAACTTGCAAGCTTCCGACAGTTTCTTTGATAAGATCATTCTCAAGTGAGTACTTTCAAACCTGACATACTACACAAATGTTCACCCAATAAGCCAAGTTCATTCAATCTGTCCTCCAGAGATATGTCCATTTGGTGCAAAGCCACAGAGCCTTTGGCCAGTAGCGACCCATCTCGCTCTCCAATCTCCCTTTATCAGTTGACCTGTAACGAGATCCGGGCGCATTCTCCTCAAGCTTATTCCCCTCCATTGTCGGATGTCGATGATATATTACCACCCTCACCATGTCCATCTGAAATCCCCCATCACGATCTGCCTGACAGTCTTCATGTCATTCATACCACGTTTGATCCAGGATTGGAGAGCAACATTAAGTCCATTATCCCTCGAGACCCTATGGAAAATGATCTTTGGACGGCATTGCAGCGGACATTTGCCACCGCTGGAGAAGAAGTTATGGGAATCAATGATCTCAGGACCAAGGTAAGTATATTGATAGTCTGATTTCTCACAACGTAGGCTTGACCTGAGATATCCAGTTATCGAACTTTTATGTTAATGGCGGGAAGCCTTCACCATCTGCCTACATTCGCATTCGTGGAGAGAATATCACCGGGTGGGCATGAATTTTCATTTCGCCTGTCATTGATTGATATCAGCGTAGGTCGGAGATCATCATTCGAAACTCTGACAATAGCTTAATGGCTTTCGTATGCACAAGCCCGCCCGCACATCTGCGCGAAGCACTGGAGGTCAATCTCACTGCATGCATGTCGGGCATCTTACACATGGACAATATGGATAGTTCGGTGGGTAGTGCCAATGCTCAGTTCAGAGCCATTCATTTTTCATGGTATAATCGATACTGTACCCGGGTAAGTGATGCCTTCACTGGAGTCTTGAAACTGTTTGGTGACGTTTCTTGTTAGGGTGACAATGCACCAACAGATATCCACCCTTGGTATTTGGAAAAGGAAGACGGATCGCGGATGAATTATAACCAGCTAATCCCTTACCTATCACGAGAAGCTCGGAATCACTGGCGCACGTTCTCATCTTTGCAAACCGTCTTCGCAGACCTATTCAGTTATATACAAGACGAGGTATGTTTCTCCTCTGAAAATAACGTGTTTCGGGAAGATCGTGTGCTAATTCTTGTTAGGTGAATAGGTGCTTGCCTGGTGAATTTGAGATGCTTGCGCTCTCTGCAGACATTCTACCTGGCAATAGCAAGTCTCCTGTTTACCCATTCCAGTCACTGGTCGTCAATTTCAATGTCCACACAAGGGGTCATCGCGATTCTCAAGATCAGATGCTTTGTCTAGTAATGCCAGTCGGATCCTTTCAAGGCGGTGAATTATGCATGGCAGAGACGGGCCTCGTGGTAGGCCTCAGATCGGGCGACTGGATAATATTTCAGTCAGCAGAGGTAACTCACTTCAACTTACACTTTCGGGGTACACGCGCTTCTTTGGTGATGCACACTGATTGTGCAATGGCTGGGTGGGTCGACAATCGTAATGGTTGGTCCAATAACTCGACATTAAATTAATACCTTGGTCCTGTTTTTGTCCTATACCCATTATTGCTATATATTTTACATGTCGACAATTTAGTTGCACCTTGCAGAAAGCGGCTTGTCTGACAAGGTCATTTTGACCATGTCACCATGGGTGAGCGACGCGGAAGGATCTCTACTACACAGGGATTGGAATCTCAGACGAAAACTCGCAAGCACACAGGTGGCGGTGGGGTAATCGGTCGCATTTTGAGGTTGGGGAGCAAGCAGCGGCCCAGTTCATGGTGGAACGGACAATGATGGCGGACGTGGAGGAAAAGGATGAAGAGGGGGGAGGAAGGAAGAGAGAGACTACTAGAGAGACTTGATACTTAAATATCCCCCGCTGTGGCACACCTCAGTTTAGACCGCTCGCTCGGCCGCCGAATCTGCGTGATCATCGACCACACTTCTGTCAATGGGAGCACAGCCTGAATACTCGAAAAAAGAAAACCTGACAGCCGATTTCATGTCTCGGCACCGCATTGCAGTGTGTTGCAGAGCAAGAGATGAGCGAATAGTGATGTGAGCGTGAGAACTCTCAGTCGAATGAGCAGTCTGGCAAGGATAAGAACTTGGACACTTGGTTCATCCGAGCCTGGTATGTATCTGTTTCCTTGAACCCGCTCCTCTCCTCATCATCACGTCACTCCTCCGGAACGACTGTCTTCCTACTTACATAAAGGTCTGCCCACGGGAGACTATGAAAAACCCGATCTTTTCACCTTGACAGTTCACACCCCTGGCGAAAGTTCGTGGGGATATGGAGGAAACCCGGACAATGTTGGTGGTAAATACCCCTCGTTAACCTCGAAGCAAGCAGGTGGCTGGAGTAGTAACGCCCCGGTGAGAGCGGCGACCCATTCTGGGATTCAGATCCATCTGAATGAATCCGATTTGGGCCGCCAAAGTCATGCTCCGTCCTGGTCGACGTGGAACATCGTATAATGATCGACGGGTTCGCTGCATCCGAATAATTTTTTTGAACAAGGTCAAGTAAACATCATTGTCTGCATCTTCAAATCGAGCTGAGCTTTCTTTTCGTTCCATTTCTTAGAAAATCAGATGCGGTGGTGTCAAAAACGTGCTCGTAAAGTGAAGCAACAAGCGAAGGAGCTTACGGATCTTGACGAGCGGATCAAAGTGATTGACTTACATTCAAGTATCTGATAGATGCTGATCAGTCCCCCCCCACAGCTATCGCGCCTTCCGGACCATCTTCAATTACTTGTACGTGTTCGTCTCTCAGATGGTTCGCTTCTGACATAACTTTGAGCAAAGATCCTGTTGTCATCTGCTCCTAGCAGCGCGACTCATGCCTATGCAGAAATTTGCAAGGATACGCAACCAATGGAATCCCCGCCGCAGCTGACATGGAAGGATATCCTTACTGAAGAGCCTTTCGAAGGACAACACTGGGAAGGTGTATATGGGCTACCAGTTGGCAGCACTGTTGAGGGATGGGAAACCCGGAGTGGTGGAAGTACACCGTCCCTTTCGCCTTGGGACGACGATGGCTCTCCGGACAGTGATGGCTTACCACCTCCTTTTGAAAAACTACCTCTACCCGCGACCGAGACGCCTGGAGAATCCACTTCCCATCGCCGTGTTCATCACCAGCAAAACCACGTGGAACTAATCGAACGACTCAAGGCAAAACAATACTGGAGAGACGATTGGAAGATTGATGTCAATGTTTCGCGGCCGTTTGACATAGGCGATCCATCAACCCTTGGTATGCGTTCTGAGCCTCGGATTCCACCCACACTCATGTTTACTAGGTACCGCAATGCTCCGTGTCCTTGGGGAGAGGGCAACACTAGCCCTTGTTGGTCCAGAGCGAGAGGTGCGTGCGAAAGCATTCCAAAGACCTTGCACTAAGCATAGAGCGTTTAGAAATATATCCACGAACGCGACGCAGTACGCGAGGTCCTGTCCAGGGTCGGAAAAATCTCATGATTTACACTACTTCAGATACCTTTTCCTCTGTGGTACATCTCTAATTCTGATCATGGGCTGTGTGATGAGCTGACGATACCCTAGCCATCGCCAACGGCACCGCGTCTGCTACACTTCACGTTAACAGCCCAGTCGTCTATCTTAGGCGCTTTTTCTGAAGTGGCGACTACTGTATGCCATCTACGAAAGTTTGTTTCTGCCATTTTCGAGAGTGCTTCCGCTGCACATGAAACTACACCAAGTGTGACAACGAGACTGCTCACACAAAACATCCGCTCGAGGACTATGGAAGCTTTTGCGGATGCTATCGACACACATATTCAAGCATTTGACCGATGGTGCGCGGAGAAGGAGGAAGCTATTTGTCTGGCGCTAGCAGGATGCGGTGAACCCCTGGTCGTCAGCCTTCTCAGTCTGGAGAAAGATGTTCGAGACGCGTTTTCGGGAACCTTTGATGTCGTTCTGGGCATCTTACATCGACTCGTCGGATACATCTGTCAATCTCGCTCGAGGCTCGATCAAGCTGTTTGGAACATGCCTAACATGATAACCCAACTTCCATCCACGGTCGTTTGTGCCCTGCTTCTCGACCTCCTGCTACAAGCAGTAGAAGATCAGTGGTACATGGGGAATACCCTCGCCTCCGATTCTCTGGCGACCGTCTTTGCAAAGACCTCGGAGCCAATCTGGAGCATGATTGGAAAATGGCTTAAAGATGGAATGTCCGTCCGTAATGTCTGGGATTCTCCGGATGACATTCAAGCCCTCGATGAAGAGTTTTTTTATCGAAGACAACGAACTTCCGCTGACGGATCCAGATCTCTGGGCAGACGGTTTCGTCCTTCGAAGTCCAGTCGTTTTAGAAGATGGGGATAGGAAACAGCTTGCTGTTCCGGCGTTCTTTGGGACGGTGGTCGACCATGTCTTAGGAGCCGGCAAGGCTGTTGGACTACTTCGAGCGATGGGTGTTCATTTCATCCCTGAAAACGCAACTGGGGAGCAACATCATTTCCTTGATTGGAAGACGTTTACACAGCTTTTCCAGTTCAGCGCAACGAGTTTGAGAGATTCAGACTCGTTGTCACATTTGGTATCAGATGAACTTTATTCCTATTGTCTCGCTGTTGGCCTCCGACTATCGCGGGTCCTCACGGAGGAATGCGAACTATCGAGCCATCTTGCGGCCGTGGAAGGGTTGTACCTGATGACGAAAGGAGATGTGATCAGCAACTTTACAGATGTCTTGTTTGCCAAGGTACGATCACGAGTAGTGTCCCTTCCTCCTGTTCCTCGTGGCATTGATTTGGCGGAGTTTCCAATAGATGGATGGTCAACAAGCATGGAGCGACTTTCATTTCCTGAACAGCGCCTTCAGGGACGTCGTCGAATCGAACAAGTCGCACTGGATTGACGCCTCCCTTATTCGACTGTCCTACAGAGGTTCCAAGGCAGCTACCATCTCTGATACCGTGAAGGCCATCGACGGACTGCTTGTCGAATACGTCTTGCCTTTTCCGTTGACGTACATATTCAACCCCAACGTCCTCCAGAGTTATTGTACTCTCTTCACCTTTTGCTTCAAGTGAGAAGGGCGAAATGCGTTTTAGAGAGGATATTGCTCCGTGGAGCGATGACGAATGTTGGGTTAAGGTCAGAGCTCAAGGTGCTTTATGCTGTGCGAGGGAAGCTCTCGTGGTTCATCAAGTACGTAAGCTGTGATGCAGCGCGGACGATTCGGTCGATATGTACTGACAGGTAATCTACAGTACCTTGTTCAATTTTCTCACCATGAACGTACGCTTCCCGATGCTTGATGATGTTCCCGGTCTGACTCGCGTCATTGCCACAGGTGATCCACGTTCAAGTGCTCAAATTCAAGTCTGCGTTCAAGGAAGCAAAGACGCTCGATGAGATGATCAGACTTCACAACGAACAGTGCGTTTTACTTTACATCGTACTACTTCCGTGCCGCCGGTTGACAATCACGCTCACCTTAGCCTTGAAACGCTATTATGCGAATGTTTCCTTGATTCTAACGTCCGTTTATTTCTTCGCCACATTTTATTTTATTTTGTTTATACTGGTCATTCTCCTCCCAGACGTCCTCGCTTTCCAAAGCGATACTGAACATCTTAGACATGTGTCTTCGCTTTCGGACGTTCTTCACCACGTTCGCGGGGGACACAACGCACGATATATCTCGTTTGTCGATCAGCATACGGCGGCACCGAAGTCGTCGGCAGCGACGACAGCGCAGGGATGTCATTGGGTTTGCTATCCCTCTGCCGGGTGATACGGACGATGATACGGATTCTGATGGGGATTCGGACTTGGAACTGGAATTGGGAGTTGACGACAATGCGGACCCTGCGAATGACGAACAAGCCACATGGAGGGGGCTACCTGAACCGTCGCTGGCTTCGTGCTACGCCGAAGGATGTGAGGAGGATGCGTTTTCGATGTCGACGCGGTTGGAAAAGTTGTCGGGCGAGCTGGACGGGTTGGTACGATACGTACGGCGTGGGGCGGAAAGTTTGGCACGGGGGACAACGGATGCTGCGTCTGCGTTTGGGGTGTTTGCGTTTGTGCTCGAGGATTGGGATTCGTGATACTTATGGGTCGGTGAGTGTCGAAACGTCGAGGATTGGGATGACGGTGGCGTCATTCTGATTGTGTGGAGAGGTTCCTATGTAAAATCGTGCAAGTAGACACGAGCCGTACGACTACCGGAACACAGAATCATATCTTGAAGAAGCCGAGAGTCCGAATAGGGGCCTTGAAGAACAACTTAACTCTTGCTTTCGTGTCTCTCAGCTTCAAGAACTTTCAATACATTGTTCCAACCCAGTAACTCTCCGAGTACTAATCCTCGTTATCCGAATGCTTATGCCACCTCTATAGGGTCCGAGTTGCACTTTTTCTCTATGACCAGAGCCTCGGGCACGGAAGAAGAGATCGATGCCAGTGGACCATCGAATCCATTGCCACATAGCTCTTGCCTTGGCGACCAGAGGAATCTCCCTCCCCGCTCCCCTGATGTTTCTCGCCGCCTTCCAGTCGAGCTGCTGTTATCCATATTCATTCGAATCGCTCACGACTCCTACTGCTGGTATAACATCGACGGGGAATGTCTTAGTCATTCCACTCCAACTGCGCCCAGATGGGTTAATGTTTCGTACGTCTGCCGCCACTGGCGGGATGTGGCTCTCAGTTGTCCAAATCTTTGGAGCTATATTCCCACAACGTCACGACGCTGAGCACATGAGCTATTGGCTAGATCACAGATGGCATCATTGAATATCAGTATGAAGATTACTCCCGGCTCTGGGTTTTCTAATACTCTAGATCTCCGACCTCTCTGGCTAGAACAAAAGCCTCAAAAGCTGCCCATCGGGGAGCAGGTGATGAACCATTCGCAACGAATACAAAAGCTTTGCCTCGACACTGGTATAGTCAATCAGGAAATCAGCCGTCCGATCCAATATCTTCCCATGGACTGGCACTTCCCTTGCATGCAACATTTAGAATTATCAGGCTTCCGCTTAGAAGAGGGGGGGAGATACCGGCTACTTTTCGAAGAAAACACTCCAGCACTCCATACGCTAAGGATGAAATCGTGTTCGATGCAATGGTATTCACTCGGGCCAAGTGTCTTGACGACCCTCCATCTCTTTTCAATCTTCGTTAACGGAAAGACGATGGCGGGCTTCCTTAACATGCTGCGTCGTATGCCACGTCTCGTACAATTATCTGTCTATAAATCCCTTCCTAGCGCCAGTGACTTTCTGTCCAATTCCAGTGGAGAATTCGATGCTACCCCAATGATCAGCCTTCCCCACCTTTCTGACATGTCGATCACGATGGCCCCACTCTCAGCAGTTACTGCATTGGTTTCCCGCGTAGACATCCCATCGAGGGCGAAAGTCCACCTGGAAGTCCTGCCGGAATCCACATCCGCACATATGTCCACCCTTGATGATTGCGTTCGACTGGCATCTCTTCTCGGACAAAGAATTAGCCAACCCGATTCTCCGAACCTTCGCTCTCTGACCATTGGCAACCCGCGACATATCGAACTCGCCTTCAGCACGTCAGAACATGTTGAGTGTCATTCCCCTGACTCCTTTTCTTCCATTGGATCGGAAGATACTCTCCTCAAAGTCAATTTTGTTACTGACTTGACGACGCACTGGCACGAGCCTGACTATCCCGCCTTGAGCAGAATATATAGCTCAATCCCCTTGACAAAGATTCAAAGTGTTCATTTCCTCAAATCATCGGTCTCGCTCGAACTATGGAGGGAGATATTGGCATCGCTCTTGGATGTGCGGCATATCAGATTCAGTGGAGAACAAGTTCCCAATATAACTTCCATGATCTCCCTCTATTCTCACCACCTCACCAGAAGCCGAAAGGATGGTCGTGCCGACAATATATTTGTACCGGCATTGGAAGAACTGGAGTTGTATCAGACCACCCTCAGATGCGGATGCCTACTAGCGCATGAGTCAAGCGGCCCAAATCAATACATTGCTGATGTGCATGCTCTTTACGACGCCATTTCCACCCGTCAAGAGACAAAATGTCGACTCACCATCAAGAAATGTCGTCTAGTGACTGATGCAGATGGTGTTGTTGCCAGAAAAGCTTTCGAGTCGGTCGGGTGGTGGGAGGGTGCTGAGTTCAGACTCACTTCTAACGTTCGATATTTATGTGGTTTATGGAAGGCACGACAGGTATGCTCACTTTTGTGCTCCGGAATGCTTCTTTTGCGGTCGATTGTTTTCGTTTTGTTATATGGGCTCTTGGCGAAAATCCTTCTTTGATTGTGTACCTTTTTAATTATCTACGACTCGGAAAAGCCTGTAATTTTTTACAAGCGAGCCGGGTCTGTCGATGATCGCCCCACAGGAGAACCAACTTGCACTTCCTTCAAATGTGTCCGAGCAACATGTGTCGAAAGTATCATATGATTCGTATGAGTCACCGGTTTCGACCTTCCCCCAGCCCCACTCCCAATTCTCGAGCCTCCTAGACACAGGCATCCCCCGAACGCAGGAGACACTGCCGGTGGCACATCTTAATTTTATAGTGGGACAATGACGCGTTCATCTGATTTAGCACGCGACAAGCTCGTCCAACACCTCCTCGCCGAGGTCGACGAGCTTCGTTCCCGTTACAACACCTGCACAGATTACAGCAATGCACTCGCACCCCAACACAATCCTGAACTGCGCAATGCCTTGAATGCGCCGTTGATGGGAGGAGCCGCGCCCGTCGACAGCAATTCGGTGGAAGGTCTGTGTTTGGCGATGAACACTTTAGCCGCCAACCTTGAAGGCTTGACGGCTCAAATGCAGGAGGTGTCTGGCGCCGTCAACAAGCTGGCGGACAGCATCTCCGCCCTCGTGGTTGCACTCGGTGCAGTGCAAGCGCCTGTTGACTTGGCGAACGCACCACCTGTGGATGTTACCACTGTCCCTGCTAGCAACTCGGCCGAAGGGTCCGGGACAAGGCCTTTTAGCATCAGGGTTCCTTCCTGTGCGACAGCCACGGCCAGCGTTCGCAACGAGAGAAGAGCTTCTTGTTCCGTGCCTCCCTTTTTAGTCGGGAGGATTTCTGCTCAGAACGGAGGACCTACCACTCAAAACTCCCGGGCGTCTAGATCGCCGGCGAATCAATCGGTGTCAGGGGCAGAACAGGAGCCATGCCGACTCACTGGAGACGAGCAACCCAAGTGCGAATCCCGGGCCCGTTGACGCAACCCCGAGTCCACCAGCGCCTCCGACAAGCCGCTCCCAACTCCTGGGTTGTTCATACCGGATGTACCGGTCCGTAACGCCGACGGCGGCTGCCGTCCAAAGAGCGAGTCTTGGCGAGATATCGTCAAGCACTGGAACGAAGGTGATCCGGCGCTCGGTCTTTACACCCCGCTCAAGGACTGGCACTCCAATTGGACACGCGGTAACAATCGGCTGTTCGCGTCCAAGTACCGACAGCGATCTCTGATCGCCCTCGAATTCATTGACAGGTTAGTTCGCTCGTCCTCTCATGCAACCGACTTGCCCCTATTTATTTACGCATGACTGATCACTCGCATGTATTATCTTTTTCTTCCTCAGGTTTCACTTGGACGAGGCGAGCTTCCTCGCTGCCTACCCAGAAGCTGCGCAGGGGCACTGCGCACTTCTTCGTGCGATCAATACCGCTCACGTAGCAAGTGGAGAGCGCGAATCGCGTGCCTCGCAAAGCAATCAGGCCTGAGCTTCCTATTCCAGATCTCGAGGGGTGTTAGACCCTGGTGAGACACCGCGTTCACTCACCTCCCGCTAACTGACTATTGATTGACTGATCAATTTCAGGCCAACGCAAAGGTTTTTCTCAACCACCCCATGCGGCGCAGCTACCACCGCGATTCACACACGAACCTCTCTGAATTTTATGTGTATTCACTCTGACTAAGTTTGTTCACTGCAAGTCTTGGCCGTGCAATTTCGTCCGTCAGATAACGGCGACGCGACGCGACCTCCACCGCTACTACGTATTGTACATCCATCCTACATTTTCAAGTTTGACGTGCCGTGTTATCGAAGGCAGCCATAATTTTCCCTGAATGAATCCAATACATACATACGTACGTTTCGTTTCGTCTGTTTAGTTTTTTCTTGTCTTCGAAATGTATGGTATAGCCAAGTGTGTGATCACCAATTAATTTTCAAGTTGTTGGCTTGTAATTACATCAAGGGGACGAATCGGATTTTAAATTGTCAGACTTGTCAATGTGGAAGGCAAGTGTTTCCTACAAGCTGGAGATCGAGTCTCTGATTATTTGATGATTTCAAAGGATTATAGAAGGCCTTTGAGACTTGCAAAATACTTTCGCCGGCGTGCCAGTAGCCCATAGAATTGGAAGCCTTCGCCTTGCACGGTAACTCAGGCTTGACAAAAATCGGAGGTCGGCGCGTGATCATTTGAATGTCCGAATGGGGTCTCATCAGCCTTTCAAAGAACGTCTAACACATTCCAGTAACTCTCCGAGTACTAATCCTCGTTATCAGAATGCTTATGCAACCTCTATAGCGTTCGAATCGCACCTTTTCTCTATGACCGGAGCCCCCACGGATGAAGGGATCGATGGACCACCGAGTCCATTGCCACATCCATGCCCTGGCGACCAGAGGGATCTCCCTTCACCTGACGCTTCTCGCCGCCTTCCAACCGAGCTACTGGCTTCAATATTCATCAGTATTGCTCGTCATTCATACATCAACGAGAATTGTAATTCAACTGCAACTGGTAGACCCAGTTGGGTCAATGTTTCGTACGTCTGCCGCTACTGGCGGGAAGTGGCTCTCAATTGCCCAACTCTTTGGAGCTATATTCCCACAACGTCGCAACGCTGGACACAGGAGCTATTGGCCAGATCGCAGATGACACCATTGAAGGTTTCTACTATACTTAGTGTTTTTTATCGTCACCAAGAACAAGTGGTTCAAGTTGTGGAGCAGGTGCTGAACCATTCACAACGAATACAAAAGCTTTACCTCGACGTCGGTTGGGTCAGTCAGGCAACCAGCTATCCGATCCTGTCCAGATTTCTTTTCACGTGCCTCCCTTACCTGCAACATTTAGAAATATCAGACTTCATACCACAGGGGATATCCGGGTCGCTTTTCGAGGAAAATACTCCGGCACTCCGTACGCTAAGGTTAAAATACTGTTCGATGCGATGGTATGCACTCGGGCCAAGTGTCCTGACGACCCTCCATGTGTCCAATGCTAGAATCTTCATTCACGAAGACACAATGGCGGACTTCCTTGCCATGCTGCGTCTTATGCCACACCTCGTACAACTATCTCTCGATAAATCCCTTCCTAGTGCCCGTGGTTTTCTGTCCAATGGAGAATTGGATGCTACCCCGATGATCAGCCTTTCCCACCTTTCTTACTTGTCAATCACGATGGTCTCACTCTCGGCAACTATCGCATTGTTATCCTGCGTAGACATCCCATTGAGGACAAAAGTCCACCTGGAAGTCCTGCCATCCGACACCACCCTTGACAATTACGTTCGACTAGCAGCTCTTCTTGGACAAAGAATTAGCCAATCCGATTCTCCGAACTTTCGATCGGTGACCATTGGCAACCCGTGGCAGATCGCACTCGCCTTCAGCACGTTAGAACGTGTTGAGCAGTGTTATTCCCCTGACCCCGAGTCTTTTTTTTCCATCGGATCGGACGATGACACTCTCCTCAAAGTCGATTTCGTTGACGAATTGCCGATGTTCGAGCCTGACTCTCTCGTCTTGAGCAGCATATATAGCTTAATCCCCTTCACAAAGATCCAAAGTGTTCATTTCCTCGGATTAGGAGTCTCGCTCGAGTTCTGGAGGGAAATGTTGGGATCGCTCTCGGACGTGCGGCATATTAGATTCAGTCGATACTGTCCAATCCCCTGCATAACCTCGATGCTCTCCGAGTCCCTACCCTCTCACCACCTCACGGGAAGCTGTCAGGATGGTCACGTCAACGAAGGCAAGATGCTTGTACCTGCATTGGAGGAACTGGAGTTGTATCAGACCACCCTCGAATCAGTGCGCAGCAGAAAGGACCCAAATGGATATATCGCTGATGTGCAAGCTCTCTACGACGCCATTGCCGCCCGTAAAGAGACACGATGTCGACTCACCATCAAGGAATGACTGGCGGAGGAGTTGGTGAGTCGGTCGGGTGAGAGGGTGCTGAGTCCAGAGTCATTGTTCTAATGTATGTGGTTTATTATGGAACTCGGAATCCTCACTTTCGCGGTCCGGACTTCGCACTTTTTGAACGAATCCGGTACATGCGTACGTACGTTTCGTTTCGTGTCTCGTTTTTCTTCCCCTCGAACGTGTACATGTATGGTATGGCCCAGTGCCTATCGATGGTCACCAATTAATTTCTTGAAGTTGGCATCAAAAATGTATGTATGTACACTGCGCATCGTTTGAGCATGTCTAATTCAAAGTCCGATAAGTCCGGGATTTGCTTGTTCTGTTGCGACTTCTTGATGATTTCAAAGGTTTATCGAAGGCCTTTGAGACCCTCAAATCACCCACTAATCTCAAGTCGTCCTACGAGATACAACAGTTTGCGCCTATTCTCCAGACATATCTCAGATGAAGAGGTATCTTTTGGAAATTACAGTGTGATCCTTCCCGAGGAACCCTTTGTTTGGGGTGTATCGCACATTACCCCTCGCACTGTCCCAACTAGCATTGCTAGCCCACCATATGCACGGACTCTTGCAGGAGACAAACCAATTTGTTGCTCTTCCAGCACAGGACGCTTCCAGGAGGAGACCTGCAAAGATGAAAGTCGTATTCGGCTCGGAACCGAGGAAGAAACCAAAGTGCGGGCTTCTGCCAAGCTAGCTCGAGAGGTTCGCGAGTTTTGTGGGACGCTTGTTCGGGTGGGTATCGATTCTCTTGTTCGGAGTCTGATGGCTTGAAGGACAGCGCGCTAACC
>JBBPPG010000319.1:0-28790 GCA_038091855.1 Leccinellum luteum | reverse complement strand
CCGAGCGGGTCTATCGAAATGTGACTGTTTCCAAACTTCTGGGGGTTCAATCATCCTCTCGGCCAGGGTATCGCGACGATTTTTATCCCACGGTGGTGGACTCAGGGAAGGTCGTTTATACGGCCATCGAGGGGTGTGGTCCCACGGACGAGGTTCTGGTGGTCTTGCGCGGTCGTAGCGAGGAGGAGACGGGCTACGGTTATAGTCAGGTCTGTAAACGTTTGGCCGGTAGCTGTTGGGATGATCGTCATAGTATCCACCGTTTCGAGGCTTATAACTATCGTAGGTGAGCCTCCTTGCAAATGGCGGAGAAGGAGATCTGCAACGAGGAAAATGCTATGGAAAAGCTTTGAGGAACACAAGACGCAAGGCATTTGATTCGACTGACATCGTGTGATGAAAAAGCAGGTGGAGGTCGACGGAATTCATGAGGCAACGATGTTCCCGCTGGAGACAACTGCCCATAGCTGATTGATGACATGACCAAGATGAATCTGAGACAACCTAATGTACGACCAACGAACGAGAAATGAGCGCTGAGAAGTCCTGAGATACAAAACGCTGTAACGACTGACTTGCTGCACAGTGCTTGAAACTGCTGCGGGTCTAAAGCAGTCGAAAATCGATGAAAGTGACGTCCTACCGATCGTCCTTTCAACGCTACGTGGACTCGGAAGACGAAAGAGACAAGTTATGGTGGAGGAGAGGGCTTTTGAAACTCCGCTGGTCGTGCTCAAAGTTGCTCTTAGTACTAGAAGACGCGTACAGGACATGGACCCAGCCCCCGCCAGCCTAAGCCATGGCCTCAAAGACCCTCAGAGACTCCCTTTCGAGTCTGCAAAAATAAGAAGGCTCGTTCTAGGCTCGTACTGGACTTTGATCATCCTTGCAATACCGTTCTGGTGGAAGCTCACAAGTATAGAGCGTATCGCACTACCCTCACTTCGCGTGAAGGCGCAGCTCGACAGGAAACTCGTTTTCCCGGTAGATTTACAGCTAGACGCACCGAGCTTCGGAAATAGTTCCCCGCGCTTGGCCAGAGAACTCAACGAAGTCCTTACTCAGGTTCTTCATGATTCCCCGACCGGGAGAAACCTGGACATTCGGGTGAGAATTCTCGAGAACTCAGGTACGAGGACCTAGGCGAGAAGATAGACATACAGGCAGTAATAATCGCTATAGAGGACTGGGTCTCGACTTCAAACGCACACACTATCGTCCTCGGGAATCAAACTGCCATCCAACACCCCAGAAGGTTGATTGTGAGCCCAGAGGATGCATCAGGTGGGTCGGATGATGATGGGCACACCTCGGCACCTCACGTAGGCTGGTTCTCCAGTTCATCGTCTGACCGATATTTTGTCCGGCCTGCTGGCACCGGAGATTTCCCCTGTGCAGGAACAACGCGTTATTCAGTACAGCAGCCGCTATCGGCTTGCCTTCACGTTGCTGAACGAAAACGCCGCATCTGATGGCCTAGTTAATTCTTGGGACATTCAGCCTGCGATTATAGGAAAGTTGTCCCTTTTCATTTAAGTTCCGTCGGTTGACCACACAGCCCGTAGACCATTTGGTTCCGATTCTTTCGCAGTTGAATGTTCTTCATAATACCACCGTTGAAAGCCAGGTACAACACCATGCACCGCTGGCGTTCGATCCCATCCAATTTACTGAGGGCAACACTTCCTTTTACGGCCTTACTCCCGAGGATCTGACTGTATTCATCAACTCCGCTGAATGGTCATTGTGTAATTGTCACTTCAGCTGGTTCTTCTGGATCAGAGTTTGACGTGCCATTCAGCTTCCAGTGTCTCCAATGACCCTGTGCTACATTTTGTGTTGTTTGTGCCATCGTCATCCCGGCAGCCACTTCGTATCCTTGACACACATGGTAGGAATTCTTTAAACTCCAGGATATCAGGTAAACAAAGCAATTTCAGGATCGCCTACGAACCTGAATGCATTCCTTCTGCCCCAATGGGGCGGTATCTTCATTCTAAACAGGCTTCCGGATGAAATGATGACGACACACTTGACCGCGACAGACCTTCTACCTATCTTTTCTACCTTTTCTTACCAACTGACTGCCTTGTTGGGTGTCCCATCCCTTCCTCATGGCGTACCGTCCGACGTGGCCTTACCACTATCCGATTGGCAACTGGACGCCGTCATGCGACGCCGAACATCAGAGAATGTTTTGCATAGCCAACAAACACTTCATAGTATCGTGAACCTCGTGGACCGAATCGAAGCCATGCCAGTCGATCAAAAGGTCAAGGGGGACGTACACGATGCGTTGTCAGCCCTTGAGGAGGTCTATAACTCATTTAGCTCGCTTAACAAAAGTTTTTCTAACGATATGTTTTTGGCATAGGCTTACCGATCTGCGGGGGAATCCTCCGCAGCTCCACTGCGATGGTCCAGTGAGGCTTTGTCATTGGCATCACACGCTTTTTTTAATCCCGGCATGCTGGCGATGCTGTACTTCCCTGCCGAGCATAAATATGCTGTTTACACCCCCCTGTTTGCATCTATCTCAGTCCCTTTGGTAGTTGCGCTCGGACGAGAAATCTATGCATGGAGAAGGGAACGTCGGACGGCAGGGAACAGATAATACACTTTCTGCAGTACCTCTTGATGAAATCACATTCTCTCCCAAATGAAAAGCTTCTCTCCCCTACGCACTGCAACCAACGTGTTCAGAACGCCACTCCCAACAATATATCACAGTAGCATGACACATTGACATTAGACAGCCAATTTTGAGCCTGTCACGTGACATCCCACGATCGACATCAGCCCGCCGCCGGCTTTGGGCACAGTCCACGGTAGACATCGTGCAATTACTAACCTGGTCACTGACAACAGACATTGAGGCCGCTCCGATAATTCGTTGTCATGAGTACAAACAAAGTGAATGTCGATGGTGCTATGCTCTTTGAGCAACCGTTTGCGCGTGTACGTGAAACTGTCCTTGAAGCGGGCAACTCTCACTGAGATACATTAGGTACCCTATGAGAATTATCGGAAAGTGTTTCGTGCATCTCAAAGGAACATCGAGCGCGAGCTGGGTAACGTACAGGCCACGTCGAGCGAACTTCAGAAACGTACAAAGGGCAACGAGGTCAACCTTGAGGACGCAGCCAAGACCATTGATGGGATGATAGCGCGAGTAGAGAATCTGAAACGCAAGGTCCGGGCCTCGTGTCTTGTGCTAACAATGACTCATCTGATGCGTACTCTGTACAGCTTTCCGATCTGCAGGAAAACAGTGGCAGGCCTACGCTCGATGTCACGCATGAACGGCTTCAGCATCTCGCGCTAGTTGAGGCCATGCCGAACACGAACTGCCCGGATTTTTCTCGCTGGGCGGACACGCGGTTAGACCGGTGGCTGGTCGACTGGACACTGCGTGCTGGCCGAGAAAAAACGGCGAGGAAACTAGCCCAAGAGAGAAGTATTGAAGTACGTTAACCCTGCGGTTGGCACCCTCTGCTTGGTCACACGTTTCATGTTCATATCTACACAGACCCTGGTGGACATTGAACTCTTCATGGACATTCATAGAATCGAACGCGCACTGTTCCGGCACAGTTGCACTGAAGCTATAGCGTGGTGCAGCGAAAATAAAACGGCGTTGAGGAAAATTAGGGTAGGTCCCTGAGATACGCCGGCGCGCCCTGTATAATAATAGCAATTTCCGGCACTTTGCAGAGCACTCTGGAGTTCGAACTCCGGCTTCAGGAATACATTGAATTGGCCCGCGCACGCAAGACACAGGATGCGATTTCTTATGTGAAAAAATATCTTATACCATGGCAGGAGACCCACTTGCAACAGATTACACAGGCCACGGCGCTCTTGGCGGTTCAACCCTCGACAACTTGTGGACAGTACAAGGTCCGTGGTCCATGGAAGTTAATACCGCCCAGACTCACGAGTTCTTAGCGTCTTTATGACGGGTCTCGCTGGACCTCGTTGATTCAAGCATTCCGCCATGCGATTTATTCATTAAACAGTTTGCCGACAGAACCACTTTTGCATCTTGCACTTTACGCCGGACTCGCTTCCCTAAAGCTTCCTGCCTGCTATGACCATCCGCACAATGTTGACTGCCCAGTGTGCGATCCGAATATCAGCATTCTCGCCAAAGAGGTGCCCTTTAGTCACCATGCCAACTCAACCATTGTTTGCTACCTGAGCGGCAAGATAATGGATGAGGATAACATGCCGATGGCCTTCTCCAATGGATACGTTTACTCAACGGAGGTGAGTTAAATTACCTGTTGGCATCAAGCTGCTCTCACAGGCGCATCCGTTGCCTAGGCACTTGAAGAGATGGCCGCCAGGAACAACGGCAAAGTCATGTGTCCACGGTCAGGTCAAGTTTGCGACTTTACTGCGTTGAAGAAGGTTTTCATCTCTTGACATTCCTGAGCGACGTCGTTGCCTCTGTACTGTAGTGTCCTTCACACACCGCTCCATCTACCGCCACTACTCTTTCGCGGAACACGTGTAGGACGGACTTCGGAAGCGAATAAGTAATTGGCTTTTTGAACTTGTAGTATGTAACCCGAGTACCAATACACCCACGATGATGCAGATATGCTGCATTTGTACCGCTCAACGTGCTAAGATTGTGCGGAATGGAATCAAGATCCTATATCAATATCAATGAGCCGTGCCGCTTTCCCACAGTCCATATCCGGCAGCCGGAAAATGTTCGGGTTGAACGACCGTCATGACTTGTCTCTCCCTTCACCGGTGTTGATACCCTCTTTCACCTCCATTTTCAAAGTTTCTGGAGTTCTGGAGTAGGAGTCGCACGGCTAGCACTTCCAATCTTGTTCAATAGACCGCCAGGCGACCATTTTAATGCACAGACGTAAACCCTTCCGCGGCACCGGGCGAACTTCAGCTGCCGACTCGAAAACACTTTCTTGGAGTGAGATACCCGAATGGCAGAGAGACAACGAGTATATCCTGAGTGGATACCGTCCGTAAGTACTCTTAGTGTGTTAGCACGACTCGTAGCTTGCGTCGCCTTTCTTGGCGAGAACTAAGCCAAGGGTCGCTTCAGGGTGCAGAACAGGTGGTTGGGTTGCGTCGCCTCTATCTTTGGCTGTGAGTCGTCATTTGTCCGTTCATATGGGCGCTCGCCAACTGATATTGCAGATTTTCACAACGAGACGGGTGAGTCTAGCCAGCATTCAGGCTCAGACGTGGATGTAGATCTTCTCTATCCGATGTTCACACAGTGAATGTCCACACTCATTTTTGGGGTGCCATCCTCTTCGTTATTTTACTTGGGACATTTCGGACGGGACATGTGGCAACGTATGCAACTACGACATGGATCGATACCTGCGTCATTGCAGTGTTCCTTCTGTCGGCTGTCTTTTGCTTGTCTGCCAGTGCCATATACCATACGTCTACTTGCCACTCTCGTGAGGTGAGTTTCTCTCGAACCGGAAACAGACCAAGGTACTCAAACCAGACAGGTCTCTGTGAGGTGTCACGCCTTGGACTACTTGGGCATCATAGGTTGGGTCTATGCTATCATTTCGGTTGTTATAGCGAATCGCTGATCCCCCTGTGCAGTCCTCACGGTCGGGTCGTTCGTTCCATGCATTTTCTACGGTTTTTTCTGCGACCCTGTGTCTCAGGCCCTTCATTTACTTTCTATTGCGATCGCTGGAGCGTGTAGGTGTTCTCCACAGTCAGACGGATATTTTACGACGTGCTGTGTCTTGCAGGCGCCACGTACGTCGTCTTGGATTCCGAGTATGCACGGCCAACCCATCGAGGGGCGAGAACGGGGGTGTTTATTTCGCTCGGATTGTGTGCTGTTGTGCCTGTCACGCAGCTAGCCATACAACGCGGCCCCATGAAAGTATTCTCCGAGATGGGTTTCAGTTGGCTCCTCACCTCGGGTACATTATACATTGCAGGTGCATTGATCTAGTGCGTTGTCCTCGTTCGCCGTGTGCCTGTCACCTTTTTGATTTCATTCCCGCTCAGTGCAAACCGCGTTCCCGAGCGAATGGCTCCTGGAAAGTTCGATTATCTTTTCGCCTCACACCAAATCTTCCACGTCTGCGTTGTATTAGCTGCGCTGAGTCATTGGTATTGTGTACTGACTGTGCTCAAGTACTCGCACTCCGAGTCAGTTGGGCGGTGTCCATGACGGGGGTGATTAATTCACCGCGTTTTCCCACGCGTCGGAAACACAGCATGTGGATTCGGTGCGGTGAAAATCTTTATCGGACTGTTCGCCAGGCCCACACCCCAGCGATATACGGACTCCGAGAACACACACGTTAGCGGGGGTGTTTCAACGTTTCAACCAATGAACATGGTTATATGGGTAATCAATGGAAATTTGACTGAAATCTTCGGTCACACTCGGAACCGTCTCCATGCCGTATCCGGCAAAATGTACACTCGCACCCAGACCAGCGCGCGGGCTTAGTGCTGGGACTACGATCGGCTTCCGACGGAAGTGCTATGACGAATGCGTTAGTCCCTGGGCGCAAGGTCACCGCCGCACCAATACCTCGAGGCGGAAAGCTTCGCCTTTAGGTACAACTGCGCTTCAGGGTTGGAAAATCCTGCTGGAAAAGGTGGGCACTGGATGTTGGCCGCATCACAGCGGACGGACACTGAGTGAGAATGGGCAGGATGGTACTCCGGGCTGTTCTCTCCAAATGAGTCCAGTACTGACGGCGGCCTCTCGTTGCACGTGGTTTCATATTCTTGGCCTCGCCGGAACCGAGGCGATTGATTGTCGAGCTTCCGGCTGAATTTCGTTTTGGCCCAGCTCAGATGTCACTAGTCACTTCTACTAAAACGGTAATGCATAGGCACGCCTTAAAGCACGTCGCACTTATAATGTCATTTTACAGCAGTAATTGCAACGTGCTGACTGAGTCCAACTAGCTTAAAAGAAGTGCCATCAATCGTATTCTGGCCCTCGCCGTCCTCCCATCCCCCTCCCCACCTTATCAAAAAGGCCTTACGCTTCCTAAACCATGTACACTGTCGGTCTGCAATCGGCTGCAGACGCCTTTCTTATGTCGAGCCTCAAGGTCCAGCTGGTCTTGGTTTTCCTTATTCTTTTCGCTCTCCTAGTCTTCGGTCATGGCTCGTCCAAGGACGACCTTTCCGCACAAACCCCTGTTTATCTCCCTGGTTCCCATCTCCTTGCCATCGCTCCGTTCTTTCGGAGACGCTTCGACTTCCTCAACGACGGTTTCCGGAAAACGGGGGAGAAGCTATTTCAATTTAACATGCTGCGCGTACGTGCTCATCACACCTCGGACCTCAATGTGGGACACTAACGTCATCCTCAGGAGACCGTCATCGTCGTATCCGGGGAGTCGGCGCGGAAAGCGTTCTTCGCAAACAGGGCGTTCGATCTAACGGAAGGGTTCAAGGTACTCTCCGGCGCAGTATGTGTTCCTTCCTAGCCTGTTTTCATAGATCGTAACATGTCCGACTCGTCAGATCCCCATGGTCAAGGGTGTCACATCAGATCTTCAAACACGTCGGATAGCGCTCATACACAAAAGATTGGCTTCGGCACAGAGAAATGAACATATTCAACAGCGTATGTGTGGTTAGCCTCCGTTGGAGTATGTGGCTGACACCCCGATGCAGTTATTGTCCCCATTCTCGACGATATTCGTCGGGTTATGGACACTTGGGGAGAGAACGGGGCCTTTGACCCCTTTGAGAAAATATACGAAGTATGTTCACGAGCGACGGGGTTATGTTTCCGGCAGCTAACGGCCTTTCTGTCCGTTCGCGATAGCTCGTTTTCCAAACCACTGTACGCAGCATAACTAGTTCAGAAATTGCAGACGATCCGGCACTGGTTGCACGACTCAAAAGCTTGTACGATGTATTGGACAGTGGGACGACCCCGACTACTGTTCTGCTTCCTTGGCTGCCGGGGCCCAGCATGCTCAGGAAGTTACTCGCGACCAAGGAGGTTTACGACATCGTCTCGCGCGCTATCGATGTCCGGCTCAAGAGCGCCAAACCTCAGAATGACACACTTCAAATGCTCGTTGACTCACAAGATGAACGGCTGGTGATCGTGGGAGTGAGTCATTAGGCGTCAACTCTTTCCGGCATTGCGCTGACCCCGTTTGTAGTTCATGATGGGACTTCTGGTGGCGGGAGCGAGAGCGACAGGTACCACGGCGTCGTGGCTCATAACCTTTCTTGGCAACAACCTGGAGTGGAAGGGCAAGGCTATCCTCGAGATCGAAGAACTGCTGTCAACATACCGCTCAGAAGCAGCAGGCGCTTCGCTGTCATCCCAATTGGCATCCATTCCACTGGAGGCCTGGGAAACGGAAACACCTGTTCTTGATGCCCTCATTCACGAGACGCTTCGGATTGCGCAGCCACACACGGCCATGCGTCGCAACCTCGGACCTGACACAATCATCGATTCCAAAACGATCCCTTCAGGGGCATATGTCGTATATCCATTTTCGGACGTTCATCTTAACCCAGAACTATATCCTGATCCGTGGAAATTCGACCCGAGTCGCAAGGAGGCGAAAACGCCGTTCGGCTACGTTGGTTGGGGAGGTGGTGAGTCGTGCATGAGTTGTGATTACGTGGCTTGCGGTGAAATTGACGCGTGGCTTACAGGAAAGACCATTTGCCTCGGGCAACGGTTGGCGAGAATGGAACTCAAGCTCATCACTTCGATGATGCTGTTGGGATTCCGGTACTCGATCGTGGACGTGAACGGTGCACGGCCTGACATTCTTCCACGGCCGAATTGGAACGATATCCTGTTGTGCCGCCCAGACAAGGGTAATTATTATCTTGCCTACGACAGAACCGAACTTTCACTATAGGTCAAGCTGGACACTGGACCACCGGACGATTATTGTGGCACGAGGTCGAAGCTTATATTGAGCAGCGCGCATCTCGCATCGTTCATCACACGCTCGTTTCGCTAACGCACATTTTATATTCTATCTATCGATCTTAACATAATACGTATCTATATAGGACTGGCATCCCGCGATCATTAGGGACTGTGCGTACATTGGTACATACTTATATTACACTCATCTTAGCTATAGCTAGTAGTATACCTCCACTGCTATTCGCCGCTGTACTCTCGACTATTACATACCCAGTTTGTAATTTTGCGGTTACTTGTCTTGCACACTAGTCTCTACCCTGCCTTGATGGTACCATAGACGGACGGGTAGACTTGTACCATTACGAGAATGAACATTGGATTATTAGAGTCTAGTCTGTGTTTGGCGTGGCTTCGTGCAGTGCATGAAAAAAAAGTCTACGGAGAAGCGAACGATCGGGGACCATGATGAATGCATCTTCGCACGTCCGGAGCGGAAGACGTCATTCGAAAAAGAATCCGTCTTTTGACTTGACTCGCGACGAGGTCTGATGCTTGCGCTGCTCAAAGTCGTTCTGTCTCGCATCTGAGAGGATCTGAGCTGCGCTGTCCTTCTCCTCCTGTCTTTTTCTCGCGATCCAGCCTTCTCTGCTCCTTCTTTCCCTCTCTGCCAGACGAGCGCGCTTCTCTCTCGATGGCTCCCACTTGCTGCGTAATATCCGGCGGACGGCTTCTGGACTGATCTGGAACTTGTCCGCGAGAACCGCGCAGGAGAACGTGTCGCTGTCGAACGCGTGGAGGGAGCGAAGTCCGTCCATGGCGTCGCGCGAGAGTTTACGAGTGGGGTTCCAGCCCTCCGGGAAGGACTGTTTGATGGTTTCGCGATGCCGTCGCCACTGTTCAGGGGTTGGGGGTGCGGAAGCGGGGCTTTTGTTGGGAGAGGGAGGGGGCGGTTCGTCCTCGGAGAGATCGAGGGAGGAGGAGGAGGAGGAGGAGGAGGAAGGGGCGTCGCTGTCGAATAGGAGGGATGTGGGTGGAACTTGACCGGAGAGTTGCCAGTTGCGAGGTGGAACGACGCGCTGGGAGTAGAAACGACGACGGACGAGTAGTAGGAACATGACTTGACTTGAGGGAAGAAAGATGATTGGTCGTTTTCGGTATCGCCCGATCTGTGTGGGAGCCTTTCGACTCGATCAAGTACGACGACGACGACGACGTTGAACATGGCTGACCTGTCCGACGAGCAAATCAACCAAGGTCGGTCTCGTTCTCAGACGTCTCCAACGCTCTCTCAGTGAACTCTACCTAGCATACCTCGACGTCCGTTCGGACAAATCCGATACCAATTGGCTACTCTTGGATTACGAGGTCGGGTCACACCTTCTGGCTTGGCAGTGCATCACGTCCTCACGCACAACAGTCCGATCGCTCAGACAAGCTCAAGGTCACACAGACAGGCATAGGCGGTCTCTCAGAACTTCGGGACGCCCTCAATGACTCCAGGGCTTCGTATGGCTATGCTCGTGTCACGTACTCCAACGACAAGGAATCTCAGCGCGAAAAGTTCATCCTCGTTGTGTGGATCGGATCTGGCTGCAAGGTGATGCGCAAAGGCAAGGTACATAAGCATCCCGGTTCTCCGTTTACGTGCGACGCCGCCGCGTGCCCTGCCTGACCCCGGGTCCGGAGAAGGCCGCCACGCAGTGCTGATGGAGCGCATCACACGCCCTCTTTGCCCTAGTTGTGATACAAACATGTCCATCGACTTACTTTGTTTTTTGCACATTTTAGATTTCCGTTCATACGGCAGATGTCAAGCAGGTGTTGCGCGTTTACTCAATCGAAGTGGCTGCCCGTGAGAGGGATGACTTGAAAGAGGACCCCATTGTCGCCAAGCTGCGCAAAGTGAGTGACGCGTCGCAAATGACTCCCCATACCTATGCTCCTTTCCTGATGACATATACGTACGTCCGACATTTAGGCTGGCGGTGCAAGCTACGACGGAGTGTGATGTTGTTCCCTTATTCGTCTAGTACTTCGGACACATTGCACGCATCAATAGTCGTGCATGTCATGTCTCCACAGAGCTTGCATCATATATCAGTGGCAACAAAGTTGACACTGCCCGCGACATAAAGTTCGCTCGTCGTTGGATATGTGGATACATTCTGCGTGCGCAGTCGCGTCATCATCTCTCCCAAGTGGGTACCGCCGCGGGTGTTGGTAGCTGCCACAGCTTAGTTGGCGATGTGACTAAACTTTGAGAGATTTTCAATGCCCTCATCCGTCAACCGCATGCCCATCCACCCGTCCATGCTCTTAGCCGACAAAACTTTTTCATAGAATGCGATGGATGGCGCGTTCCACTACAGACGTCTGAATTCCAAGCGTGACACTTCGGAGCGTGAGCACTCACCGTGAGCACGGACCAATCGAGCCGTCCACAATTCTGCCGGGAAAAAGAAAATGGCCGTCGGCACGATGCACGAACGAAAAAAAGGGTAGTGAACGAGGTACCTTTTCCTGTGCTACCTTACCGAGCGCGGCGAACAAGGCTTTTCCAATTCCCATATTTCTGGCCTCTGGTTTTACAAACAAGTCCTCGAGCTGCATCGTGTGTCCGTGTCAAACGGAGACGTGATAGCCGTGCGCCACACGCACATATAGACCTGGTCTTCCCGTCCAGGTGGAAAAGTTAAAAAAGTAGAGGGCCATTCCCAGGGGTGCGCCGGGATTCTCGGCGGCACCTTGGAACGCGAGGAGGGCATGTGCGTAACCCTTTTCGAAGATGTTTTCCCGGAACTGCGGAGGGTTGGCGGCTGCTGAGAGCGAGAAACAGGGTTGTGCGCACCAGCTCGGGGGTGGCCTTTGCGGACTCTGGTTCTTTCTCGTACGTGGCCTGCGGAAGCGTCGGTCAAAGGAAGCGAGTGTGGGATTTGGTCATACGAGATCGCGGACGAGCTGGAGGAGCGCATCCTGGGATGTAGTCGTGAGCATCAGAGGCACAAAGGGACGCATATACTCACTACGTCAGAGACGGTTGCGGGGCGGATGTGGAACTGGATGGACATATAGTGTGGTGTGGTGTGAAGAGAGAGATTATCTTATCAGCAACGACCACCTGGGTGTGTGGGGGGTCGTTTGTGTGTGCGTGTTTGTGTGTAAACCTTGTTTGAGAGTTTTCATCGTTACACGACACATCCTCCTCCTCCTCCCCCCCCCTCCGTAGCCATCTCTGACCTTCCATCATGGACCCAGCAAAATTGGCCAAACTGCAGGCACAGGCTGCGGCTAATCGGCTTGGTGAGCGATTTTTGGTCACCCACCTCCGCGGCGTGACCATCGCTTCATCTTTCTCCATCTCTCTCCCTCCAAATCATCACTTCTAACGTGCTCCAGGTGGCAAGGGTACCATGCGTCGGAAAGTAGTCCGGAAAACCAAACCCTCTGCCGCACAAGACGACAAAAAGTTGCAGGCTGCCCTCAAGAAACTTAATGTACAGCCTATTCCCGGTGTAGAGGAAGTGAACATGTTCAGGGAGGACGGAAACGTACTACACTTCACCACGCCAAAAGGCACGTTTCCTATTGATTCCATCTTTCATTCTCTCTCCTGTACACTTTATTTTTCTCTCTCTCACACACGACCTGTTCCGTCGGACGAGGTGATCGAGGGTATTAATCTTGCCTTACTATTTCTGAACAGTTCACGCCGCGGTGACGGCCAATACATTTGCGATCTACGGCGCAGGGCATGTCAAGGAGCTTACAGAGCTCGTCCCTGGCATTCTCAACCAGCTCGGCCCTGATTCCCTCGCATCGCTGCGCAAACTCGCAGAATCCTACCAAGCCATCCAACAGGGGCAACAGAGGCCGGCTGCGGGTGGTGCCGAGAACGATGATGATGATGTCCCTGATCTCGTTGAGAACTTTGACGTCGAAGGCGACCAGGCAGCCGCAGCGGTGGCAAACGACAAGGAAAAGCTGGACGACGTCAACTGAGCACGCGCGTCCACGAGGAAGGCGTGGTTTGGGTTTGCGAGCGGGGGTTGCTGACTTGCGTATCTATCATGTGGGTCTGTCGCGGGCAGGGAAGGGGGGGATTACCAACTCGAAACTATAATTTTGGATGGTGATGACTCTTGTCGATTTCTCCTTCACGCTTTCTCCTCTCTCTCTCTTCACCTCCTATGTTCGATGTTTGGTCCGCGGTGATTGTATCAAAATGTCTTGCAGCTATTGGCTCGTGCTCTGGAATCACACTCGCTCGGTTCGTTTTGTTGTCCCACCTGTCTGCAGTATTTGCAAGTACTGTGTCTGTTCCTGCAACTGGAATTTCATCAAGCATGTTGTGGGCAGAGTCACCCTCGATCGTGGATGTTCCTTACCCTGGTCCAAGGGACATGGTAACCGATCCATATGAGTGCCGTGCGCTCACCTGCAGGCAATAAATAGTGTGCTGCCAGAAGAAGGGCCGGTACTTGGCCGGCACGTTTCCATTCTGGCTGCGGCATCGTGGAAGTACTGTGGCAAATAGTCTAAGGGCTTGTCATGATGGAACTTTGTTGGCAGAGTCCAGCGATGGTCTCGCGGCACCCAAGTTGACCGAACCGTGCTGCAGGGTAGAGTATCTCACAGCCGAGTGTCACACCGGCAACCATATATCATGGGGATTCTATGCTACTGTGAAGTCCGAAGTTGTTCTACTCGACAATATGTATTTCTGAACCCCGGTCCGGTTGCACAAAGGCACTCCCGAGATTCATAAGATGTGGGATATCGAGCGAGATCGAGGCTCGACAGCCTAGGGTATCACGTTTAGGCTGTGCAGCGCCATGGAGAGACTCCAAGGGCGTTGGTTCAATCGATTCCGAACGGATTCCTGAGTTTGGAACGATGATGATTCGATATGATGATCGCGATCGTCACTGATCAATCAAAAAAAGTTATCGCAGCTTGCGCGCCGCGGCGACGCGACAATGTAGGAAACTTCATATGTATATAACGGAAGTCCCTTTACGGTACCTTGGGTTATTACTTACTTCCTGCGTGCGCTCTCCTGCCGACGCGATTTAATTATGTCTCCTTTTACCCCGCATTATATCGAGCCTGAAATCGCCGAGGGGGAATATGGGTGGATGGCACGTTTGCATGATGTGAACATCGTCCTCTCTGAAGCCGCGATAGTATGTCGGGCGATGATCTGGACGCGGTCGTGTCGTATCTCGGAGATGATGATCTCGAGTTACGGTCCCTAGTACCCCTCTCCTTGGGCCCTTCTCACACAGCCCTGACGGTTCCCTTGGTGGCGGTTGATATGTTATCTTCGTTCGTGCTCGTTCATTAGGCCGTACGGTACCTTATATTTAAGCATATGGGGGTCATCGAGACTCCGAGACGTCCACTCAACTGAGTCGACCGCCTATCGACGCGCGCTCGCCTTCATTCATTCAAGTTCTGAGGGAGACGATCTCGCCCCGAGGACCCGGGAGAATCGGGCACTTTTTGACATGGCACGATGATGAGTTGTCCGCGTCGTGTCGTGTCGTCTGTCGACGATCGGTCCCGTCCGAAGACGTCGTGAATCTCCGGACGGAACCGAGAGAATGTGAGTAGCCCCCGCATGAATGCATACTACGGTATAAAAGGGGTATGCGCCCATTTCGCGCAGGTGCGTCGCAGACTCGACCGAGGTCTTGACAGCCTCAAGCGTGTCACAGGAACACAATGTGTGATTGATTGCTCCGCGGGGTGAGCAACGTTGTACATGTATTGATTGTGATTTAGTGGTGTATGAAACGGGTCTGTTGATTCTCCTCTTCTTTTGTTCTCTCCTTTCTTTCCTCCGGTGTGCGCCGGCCTGTGATTGAACTCGTCGAAAGTGGATTGCCGCCGGTGCACGAATGTGAGTTGACCCGATTGTCATGGAAGGAGGCATATTACCTGCGCAATGAGCTTTCGAGGGACCAGCAGTCGAGCGTGCCTGGAGCTTCATCTTTGCAATTTCTTCCATACCATCGAATAGATCCGAGATCAACGAACGTCGCTGATAGCCGTTGCAGACGACTGGGCCTACCATGCAATCCGAGTACCCGCCCAGCGTTCGATAGACCGGCAATTCCGAGGAGTTATTTGCGAACATTGGGACCAAGGATGTAACTGGAACGCCCAGTGACCCTGAGTTGCGCTGGTGAGCGTCCGCGGGTCTGATTTATTGGCTCGAGTTCTGGAGCCCAAAGATAACTTTGCGTGGCCAGGCGTGGCCGGCGGTGTTTACTAGGATTGGTTCAGAGAAGGCGTCATTCATCTTGCGCTCGCAGCCATGCTGTAAGATGGATGCAGTGATACAAGTCGAGAAAGAAAGCCGGTATGGAAATTCGTCGCGGACATGACCGGGACTCGTACTTCCACATCGCCTCGTTTCACAGGAATGGATTGAGTTAGGTCTCGAATGTGCACTGGTGTTGGGCGTTACGCACAGTGAACCTCGAGAACACGGACCATGGCGGAATTAGTGGAAGGCGCTTCCGCGCATCACCGATGCGCTCACACGAGGGGAAATGCAAGTTATTTTGAGGAAAAAGCAAGCAGGAAAACGGGAATGAGAAACGTCTGTGAGAGTGATCGCACGAGCTTCAATTGGCCGGAGGGTTATCAGTGATAGTGGCATGCCCGCCAGATAGTCCACGTACGTTACGTTGGCCCGGTGCGATGGCAGCCGGGAGTTGTAACCGCCTCGAGCTAATAATCCCGTCTGAAATCGTACGATAGATTATGGTGCTCCGCCGGACGAACTGCGGGCCTCACAAAAGCAGTTTAGCCAAGGATGGCGTACTTCAAGATAAAAGTAGGCGTCCGGGGGAAGAATGACGAGGTTGTTGATGGTCCAAATAATATGATGGTACAGCGTTGCGGCCGACGTGCATGGGTCGAGTTATCGGATCTCGCAATCCAAGAAGCTCCGAATCGAAAGGGTGAAATACAGCAAGACTCAGTCCGATGATTACCTCGGATGTAGTTGAGGTGTAGGACATCAGTGGATATATCAGATACGCGGAAACACTCGAAGAGATGCGTGACCATGGTGCTTGCTGGCGTCGACTGATGACGGGAATTGAAGCACCAACTGCATTGTGACACGCGGCGATTAGACGGGTCCTCGCTCTGGACAGGATCGGCGTTGCAACGAGAGAACACGCACACAACCTTCAACGTTGCGGGAAGCGGCGGTGGATGCAGCGCAGATTGATGCGTGCGGCATGGGAGGGTGCTTGGTGTGTTTCTGATGGCGTTAAAGTGAGTGGGGTCAGGCAGCCGTCTGGGCGGGCTGTGGTATAGATTCGGCGTGTTGGAGTGTATCGGGCACCGAAAACACGTTAGTTGGGGCGGCCGCCCGACAGAGCACGAGTCGGCGTTTTGGAGTTTGGAAGATTCGTCTCGGTGGCGCACAACGTCATCCAATTTAGTTCGATTAATGAGCAGGGTCGTCAAAATGAGAGGAAAGAATGGAGGTGTGGGTGGAAGGAAGGTGTGTTTCTGACGCGAGAGTAGCACGGAGATAATATGGCCAGAAGGGAAACACAGGGGTGTTTATATTTATTTGTAAATGTACCACGTGACAGAACCGAGATGGATGAGTTTTCGATGAGGATCATCACCGAGGTCGATGATGGCCTACGACGAGCAGCGGCCCTTCGCCACACGCCCGCAGCAAATGCCAGGCGTCGTGCACGTCGAGCACGATGACCGACGCACGTTCGGACGTGAGCAGTCGGTCGGATTCCAGTACGTCAACCGATCACCGTTCGTACAACATCCACTCGTGTCTCCACCTCCGACTCAGGCGTACACGCAACCTGTTCAAACTACCGGCCCGTCACGCCGACCCCTCCCGACTCCGCGTACTCGTCCCGAGTCGATGCCACCTCCCCTCCGACAGTCCCCGCTCGTCGTACAGGCCCCGGCACCGTCCCGGCCCGTCATCCTCCCTTCCTCCGCTACACTTTCAATGGCCACGTCCCCGACCGTCCCGCACGCAAGACGTCCCCTCCCCACACCGACTGTTTCACCTCCAAGACCCGTTCGAAAGCACACGAGCATCGATCTCACCGCTCGTCCCACTACCAGCCCGGACCGTGATCTCCGCATTCCCACCTCTTTCACCCGCCGCGTTCCAGACGCCGTGCAACGTCCTCCAACCGTTCCCGTTGCTTCCTTCCACACCCCGCCCCCAACTTGGCCCCGCTCACCGCCCTTTGACACCCCCGAGGCACACGATGCCAAATCTGCTCCACTTTTGGATCGCAACCTTCCCGTAACCCAGATCGGCGCGAGCGTAATCGAACGCAGGAGCACCGTCTCAGGTGTCGTCCCTGTCGTCTTTCCACCGCGTCTCGATCCACGTGTAGGAAGCCCCGAGCGTGCACAGCCAGCCCAGCCACCCCAAACGTCCTCTACTCGTCGTCCCCTTCCTGCCTCGCCCACCAAACCGCCTCGCGTTCCGTCCCTCCACCAAAACGTCCCTGTTTCCTCGGATGACGAGCGCGATGCATCCCCTCCCTCTGATCTTTCCTCCCTTTCCGACGAGAACACGTACCAGCCGATGATATTCGCTGATCCTTTGAAGGAAAACAACGTCAGAGACATTGTATCTGAAAGAAAACTACATACTCCGAGTCCGGAATACGGAATCAGAGATTTACCCTCTCGCTCCAGGATAGCTATTGCAAACCGTAATGACAGTCAACATGTCAACGTGATTGTCCCCGATCCTCGGCAAGAGCAGGTTACTCGGCCGCGTCCCTTGCGCTCTGCCACACTTCCGCAACCGCCCACTCTGAGCTCAATTCCCTCACAGAGTCAACCACAACCTGGTAGCGTCCCACAAACACCGCCTGCGCGCATGTCTCCTCCATTGTCTGGTGCATTCTCCTCCTTTCCTAATCGTAGTCCTCTTCCTGGTCTCCCAACGGCAGAGCCTCAGTCTCTCACTCTCCGCCTCGCCTCCATGGGGTTAGCCGAGGAACGACAACGAGAGAGGGAAAGGCAAACTCAGCAGGCAGTGTCAAGTCCCACTTCGCATCAGAGTCCCACTCGAGCCACTCCTGGTCCTACCAGCCCTGTGCGCCAACAGCCGGCATGGCCCACAAACCTCCCCCCTCTTCCACGCACACCGGGAAACGCCTCTCATCCCTTGTTTGGCACGACTCGTGAGTTTCAAACTCCCAACATTCGTGTTTGCGACTCATGCACGCTTTTCTACCCAGTAGCACAGGGCCAGCCATTGAAGCCCAATGGGATATCTTCATTCCCAGCATCTCTGCCAACGAGCCCAACACACCACGCGCATCCCTTTTCGTCATCTCCGAACACCAGCGCCACGTTTGATCGAAAGCCATTTGCACAGCCGTCGTCCCGACAGCAGCCTCATGCCCAGTCGCAGCGGGTCCCGCAGCTGAGCGAACGCCAACTTCAGAAGCAAAAAGAAAGGGACATACACATCGACTTGGATGATGCGCCTCCGCCCTCACTGCGCCGATCGCCCTCACCTAACCGTCAGGATTTCGCTCGAACTCCGACAATTGAAATTACGAGTGATACGCCGCCGAGAAGGCAATGGTCACCTGGTCAGGATTTCACGTCACGAACTGACAACGCAAGTGGGAACAGCGACCGCAATTCATACATCGGATTCCGTGTGGGGTCGCAGTCTCCAGAAAGGAGGGGGCCACTGCCCACTCAGTCTTCAATCAGATCACCAACTCACTCCTACCATGACGATCACCACGATAGTGATGATGTCGACAACGGTCCCTGTATTGTCGTTTCTGGACCTGCAAGTAGCCCTATTGTTTCGGTCTCTCCTGCTGTTTCGATCTCAATTCCCAGTATCGTTGCCTCAGAGCACGGAACTCCTGCAAGCGCTGTATCGGCCATTGATTCCCCTTCCATCGCTTTCTCGCCCCCGACAATCTCGGTTTCGGATCCGTCTCAACCACAGAGACCGGGTCCGGCGCCTGGCGGCTTTGGATCTCGGCATACCCATATTCAAGAATCAGCACCCTTGCCGTCTGTACCTAACCGTGGACCCGGATCTAAACGTGGCCTCCCTCATCCTCCCTCCTCTTCCACCCATTTGCGTACCGGCAGCGGCCTCTCGTGTGGGGGGTGCAATGGTCCCATAATCGGCCGCATCGTGAGTGCTATGAGTCAACGGTGGCACCCCGACTGTTTTAGGTGCACTATCTGTAACGAACTCTTGGAACATGTAAGTAGTTATGAACATGACGGCAGGCCGTACTGTCACCTAGACTATCACGAGGTTCGTATCTCATCGCACCACGGCTGCCACTGACTCAATATGCATGACTCGTACAGGCATTTGCACCTCGTTGTTTCCACTGCAAGACTGCCATCATCGACGAGCGGTTCATTACGCTCGACGATCCCGCTCTCGGTAAACGTGTGTACCACGAACAGCACTTTTTCTGTGCTGAGTGTGGGGACCCGTTCCTTGCGCCGAGTGGTCCGCTCCCGCCGTCCCTTGCACGCGCGGGTGAGCTGAACGTGACGGGAGATGGCGACTTTGTTGACGACGATGTTGGCTTCACGGTATACAAGGGTCACCCGTACTGTGAGGCCTGCCACGTGCGACTTCGGATGCCGAAGTGCAAAGCGTGCAAGAAGAGTATCAGAGACGGCGTTAGAGCCGTTGAAGCGTTGGGAGGCAAGTGGTGTTGGGGGTGTTTTGTGTGCGAAGTGAGTTTTCGTTTGTACTTTTACTTCTCTCTCCTTTGTTCTGTTTCCGTGACGTGACGTGTACTGACATGAGAATGATAGGGCTGCAAGAAACCATTCGAGGACCCGTCCTTTTTCTTGCGGCATGAGAAGCCATTCTGTGAGCCTTGTTTCAGTTTGATATTGAGGAACGAAGTGTGAAGATGACACCGATGATGAGCGCCGCAACGTCGTCTTGATACCACGTTCTGGTGATGATTTAATTAATGGTTTATGTTTGACGTATTGGTTATCTGATGTCAGTTGTTGAAGTTTTTGTTGTCGTCATGTCTGTATGCTTTCAATCACATATTTATGATTAGATGTTAGCTTCCCTGCCATTGAGAAGTTCTGTTCTTTCTGATAGGAATACAGTCTGAGACCCTGAGTGCTAGCCTAGTACCAACTTCATTCATGTAATGGTTACTCCTGAGCAATCATCCATAACAAGTATTATATGTGGGGAAGCAGACTTGGGTATTAGTTCAGTTAGATGAGCATGGTACTTCAGGCTGAACAACCTCAAGCCTATTGTCACCAACAGGGGCTTTGATGGCTTTGATGATCTTCCAGTTGTTTGTGAGATTCTGAGATACATGGGATGGTTGTTTGATACATCAAAATTGATCAAATACAAGCAGTATGACTGGTGATCTCCCATGCCTCCATCATAACAACAAATGGCAAGATTGTCAGAGAGTGGAATAACATAGTAATGGATGGAGAAGTTATTAGGTTGGGGTTTAGCCCAGGCCTGGAGCTGGGTTGAATGGTCCAGAAATTAGAATGGAATAGAACATAGAACACTTTCAATAAAAGTTAAAATATATTGTTAAAACAGGATACTTCTTTTGCTTCAATATGTTGACAATGAAATTAGCTTGTTGTAAAGCAGATAGAAAGCCTAGGGAGGAGGTATATCCCTAGTTTGAGGTTCAGAAAGTGTGGGGAGGTGATGTGTCTGTTATGATTCATCGTGATGCCCCTGTCTTTTTCCTTTCACTCCTTTCACTCCTGACCCCGGCACTGCCACATGCACTCTGCCCCACTCACTCCACTGTCTCTCTATGAGTCACACTACTCCAATGAGTCACGCTACTCCAATGAGTCACGCCACTCTTCACACCACTCTATGAGTCACGCCACCTCGCTCCGCACCCCCTGGCACCCCCATATGCTCCTTGCTTTGCTATGTTCTTCCATCCCCTTGCTTTGCTCTATTTCTCTATCTCTTCGCTTCGTTTATTTCTCTGTCTCTTCGTTTCTCCTAGTTCCTTTATCTCTTCGTTCCACATCCCTCTCTGTTGCCCTGGTCTCCTGGTACTCCCGGTTTCCCGATCTCAGTCCCCTTATCATCTCTCCTCAGTTTCCCAGTACTCCCGGTCTCCCGACTTCTATCTCTTTGCCTCCGCCTTCACCTATCTAGCATACACGTCATCCACAGCTTCATGACTCATTCTTTTTACTGCAGATTACTCATTCTCCGTTATCTCTTATCACTTACCAAGCATACATCATTCGCAGCTTTGTGACTCATCCTTCTCACTGTGATTACTCATTCTTCGCTTCTCTCATGTTCCCAAACATTCCTCATCGTTCCCTCTGATGCCTCATGCATTTCTTATCATCCACTCATAGATTTCCCTCACATCAGACCATTCCTCAGTTACCCCTTTCGTCTTGGTCCATGCTCACCTCCCTTATGTATATAAGGGTACACTCTCGATTAGATAACCCTCACCTTAGTCTACCAGATACTACCATGTAGTACCTGCCTAGTCCTAGCAATATACCCATCGAGGTTTCCCTCTGTCCCTTTGTGTGTTCACATGCATTCCCTTTGATCTTGGAACACTTAGTTCCTGCGAGCCTCTACCCGAGCTCTTGATCGGGAGTCCTTCATCCCTCCGCTCCTCGACCTCCGGTACTGCATTTCTGGTCTACTTCCGACCCTACCTGGGTCAGTTGTAACAGTGTCTGTCCCCAAAGAGGCTCTGGATGAAGGGAAAAAGAAGACAAGTAGTCCAGATGAGATTCACAACAGACCAGTGACTTGAATAGTCTGGTGCACTGGCAGCTGAAAGCAAGATGAGGCATTACTAGTAGACTGATATGAATCAGTGAAATTGGTAGAGCATTGAAGTGTCATGGGGAAGAGAGATGGTAGCAGTAGATGGTGACAGTAGATGGTAGACAGTTTGCACAGACAGTAGACAGTTTGTGAGCAAAATGGGAGCTGATATTCATAAGTGTAGGTATATTTTTTTATAGTCTGGGCATTCCCAAGACTTGAAAAAAAGAAGAAAACATATGAAACATCATTGCTTACTGTAGTTGCTGTTCCAACAACCAAGAGCATGCAGAACAATCTTATCAAAGAAGCTGTTAGAGAGTCAGATAATAGAGAAATGACATTGAGTCTGATTGAGAATCATTGGACATGGTATGTCCTGTCATATAAACACATGAAGAGTTTGTGTTAATACATACATATTTTCAAAGTTCCAGATAAAATGCCAAGTATCATTGAAGGGTCAAGACCTTGTTGCTTGGATGACAAGAGTCCATACCACCTTCAAGAAGCATATAGCTGCAGACTGTTGAAGGAGCTCTGGTCTGACACCAGTTCAACCCAGAGTATCCTAGTCTGACATAGTCCAATGTTCTAATGTACTCCGACATAGTCAATACTGGACTTGTGTATACAGATACCAGACTTAATGTACCAGACTAACCAGACTAATACTTACACTCACATGGACTACTCCATATAGTAGTTATTCCCATGGACCATGTAATCTAGTAAATAAGGTGTGTAGGTAGTTACTATACAACACAATAATGAATAATATAGAGAGTATCAACCTATGTCCCACATGTCCTAACCTCCAGCCTGCAGGCCTTCTCAAGCAGTGATTCCCTAACCCTCGAGCACAGACTAAGCCTGCAGTCTTTCAGAATACATACAACCTATGTCTAGTCTACCTGTCATGGTGTCACCCCAGAGGGCAGAAACCACCAGGAAGAGGTGGAACTGAAACAGTGATACATACCACAGCTCCTTACTAGTGAAAACATCCATTATCTTCATTGCATCTCAGAGGGATCTGATAGTGTGAGTGTTGTCCATGTCTTCCAGGCACCTGTTCTTCTTGACATGATCATCAACACCATGTTCTTTGATCTGTGATTCTATAATGGCATTAGTAGGCACATGTATATGTAACTCTTGCACTTGAAGAGCATCTTGTAGTTTGCCATTAGCATATTATCATTATTTTTGAGCAAAGTGCATATAAAACAAATGCAACAAAATGTCTGTTTGTTTCTTCTATGTTTTCTATTACAACAGCCCTTACTAACATGGTAAAATTTATGGCTAAAAACATCCTATATATTTGTGCTGGATGTTGTGTGGCAAAAAATCAGATGAATATATATACTATTTTTTAAATAACACACCAAAGAAAAGGCTGAATAAAATTTTATCTGATTGCTATTTTTTTTTCAAATTTCTCTGGAAAAACATGTTACAATGTTTGCAGTGACACTGCCTCAATGGGTGGGTTGCCAGTGAGGAGTTTGGAGATGACATGGTTGACAACATTATTCTTGACTTCATATAGTCAGGCCAAAAAATGTGTTAGTTGTGCAGTTAATAACTTTGTTTTTTATGACTTTATATAGTTGGGCAACAAATGTGATCACATGGTTGACAACTTCATTCTTGATGACTTCATGTGGTTGGGCAAAGCAAGTGTATAGGGCTGAGTGAAATGATAGTGTTGACAAATTTTCTTAGTAAGGCCTACTAGCTCATTAATGGCTTGTTCTTTCAGGGCAATGGGCATGTCAGCTCAAGCAAGATGAGGCAAGAGACTGCACCTTGGTTTTCCAAGCACTCCTATGAGTAGGCAGTTTCTTTCCCTGTGTCTTTTGTTGACCATGCTGCTAGCTGGTCCTCTGGGCTTCTGTCATCCAGTGTCCAAGAAGTTCCCTAAAGCAGAAAGACTGGATTGCATCAGCATACCACTGGCCTGTGCCCTGGGCCACCAGTGTGCACTATAATCTAGCCATTCCATACAGCCCACACCAGTGCCAGTGACCTGGACTTATAGTGTATCTATCCCATGGGCAATGTGCACCATGAGTAGACACTGCAGATCAAATGTTATTGCAGTATGTTGTATTCAGTTTACTATAGTATTTTTACTACTTCATGCTACTAATGCTTGTTGAAGGGCATAATTTCCAGTGCAATGTGTTATAAATGAAAATAGCCAGTAATGCCATCTTATTCAGGACAATTTTCTCATGTCCTCTGCCTCTGCAAACTGCTGCAGGAAGCATGGTGACATGACAATAGAGTATGAGATGATAGTGCAAGAAAAGCATGAAATTAATCACTTAATGGCACTAAAAATCTACCAATATATCTTCATGGTCAATACTGCACCATGAGACATGGACTCAGAGCAACTACATACAAGACAATAAAATTTCAATGTATAATATGAAGGTAGTGAACAAGACATAGTTATGTTACTGTTGGCTGATCATTGCACAAAGGTGTTTTCAAGCACATTATGGACTATATTTCTGAGGCTAATCTTCAAGAAATATTTAAAGGAATACTTTACCAGATCTAAAAATTAGGTTTTGCTTCTCTCATTGACTAATAGATTTTTGTGACATTGGCCCAAAGAATATGAGTCAATTTCATATGTTATCAAGGATATGTCTGCAATCTCACATATGCATGGTAAGAGGTTCTAGAATCCCTTGTCAAAAGTGTCCAAATCTGATAGTTTCATAGGTTAACATATGACACAGACAACCAGAGTATGATTGTTGAAATGCCAAACTCCATGCACAAAGTACCATTTGATGACCTGAAAAATCCCCTTGAGATATACCATAGCCATGGACAACATTCCTTATGATCAAGACACCATCTGCATTCATGTACACATGAACACTACTGATAATCCTGGTTGGAAGATCTTCACTAACACCTAACATGGTGATGTTGCTGATGGATATAACTTCTGACAGTGGTCCTTAATATGTGCTTGTTGGAGTGTGTGTGCTTTTTCAGAGAAGAAATCCCACACTATTAACAAAATATGGACATACATGCAGGAGTTACCTCACCTCTAAGTGGTGATTCTGGTGGTTGATAATAAGGATCTCAAGTACAAGTTGCCTATGAAGAACTCCAGCACCTGGTTCTTTTTTGAGAACATCAACCTCCCCTTTTTACAAATTGATTTTTTTGCTCTATATATGTCTAGATGGTTGATGGTCATTCTGTCTTGGCAGCCTAATCATAGTTGGACTTGAGGGGCACCCAGCTGCAAGCCTGCACATCTGGTGCTGCATCAGTAGTGTTGCCTATTTGATGAGGGTCTGATTGACCTTGATAGCACAGATGCAGTACTATATATGTTGCACATGAAGTAAGCCTTTTTTTTTGTTTTTGTTTTTGTTGTGGATTGATCAAGCTTGAATAGACTCAAAGTTTCCTCTCAAATAAAGATGGACACTATTAAGAACATGTCTGCCATTAAGCATGCTATCATCAACACCCCACAAGATATCTCTCTCTCTGACATGGATTAGCAAGATCTCAACTGATCAAATAAATAGCCTGCTTTAGGCTTGGTTAGCACACAACCTGCAATGGCTTACTATCACCAGATGAGACCTTATTACCACTCTCCTACCAATATGGGTTATTCTTGTGGAGTCACTCAATGTTATGACCTTCTGGCATAACCTAGCTTTTACCCCTAGTCTAGGGTTCCCCTCTTGGCTTTCCCCCTTTTTCATCTTCTGCGCTTATTCCTTTATCTTATCAGGTCACATGACTACTTCTTAGTCATCATGGTTAGTGCTCTTGCACTCATATGACTATAGTCTTATTCATTGTTTGTCCCTATTGACACTTTTATAGATGCTCTACTTACCTTTCTAGTTCACAGATCATATCTTGATAGATCATTCCCACGGTCATCAGCATTCAGACTTTATTGCCAATAGATCTCCCAATCTTGTATCATTATTGATCTTGATCATTACTTAATCCTTTATCTATAGATCTGCCACCATTCTCATGTTATCCCACAGTAGGCTTCTTTTCCATTTCTAATGGTCCCTGGCACTGGCACCTTCCATTCTGCCACACCATGTTACTTGTGCACTGCATCTTTATACTTATATAGTTACATTGTAGTTGCATGCCTGCCCTTAAGGCATGGTCTGTGCACTGTACTTGATAGTATTTAATACATGGACCTGTCCTAGACCCCCAGTCTGGTTCTTCTCAGCAATAGACCTCCTAGTCTCATCTTGAGTATCAAATGGAATTTCCTTTATCCCTTATTCCAAGTCCCCTCTATTGTCTGTCTATCATGCAGGTCCTTATTGCAAACCCTGCTAGTGGAATACTGGTATCTTCCTTGCCTCTACCATCGGCTGTTGACACACTCTCCTCTCCACTCCCTTTTTAGGGTTATCTCAATTGCTTCTGCTACACTCAAGAGCAATACATGTAGTTTACAATGCCAGTTGCCAGTGGTTTGGGTTACAAAGCTATCTCACACTCACCAGATTCTGTTAGTCTCAGATGAGGAATAGAACTTACTCAATATCTCTGGTCAGTGATGATGCCATGTTGACCCCAAGTTCAAATCTTGGGAAGACCAAAGGTGTTGCAGGTCATTAAATGTAAGTTATTTTCTCTGGAAAAATGGTAATGATTAGACTTTGATGTTTAAACCATAGATTGGGAAAGCCAAATTCATTCATCAACCCCAACATGAGATGTATGTGGCAATGTCATAAACCCCACAACCTAGTACATAACTTCTATTCCACTACCAGTTTCTGCTCATCCCCCACCAGATTCTACTAATTCTCCACCAGCCTTTATTCAACCAGTGCAGACTACACTGGACCCACCTACTATTGCTACCATAACTGCTGTTGATCTATCAAAGGGACAGAAACAGAGAGTGTTAGAGGTAGCAAAACATCACATCTACACTTTGTTGTTTGCAGAAGAGGCTGTTCCATCACAACAAACAAAGCAACACTTTATCAATCTTGCAGTACAGAATGCCAAACAAGATATCTTAGGAGGGGATAAGTAAATTCTTGCATTACAAGAAGTGAGCTACAGTAATTGTCCCTAGTCATAGTAAAGGATTGGGACATGGGTCAAGATTTGTTGCCAACTCTGCTGAGTCAACACGAGTATGGCCTGCAGCTCCTGCTCAATGAGCAAGAGACCAAGCACTGTGAGCACAAGCATACTACCATGAAAAAGCTGATCAATGATCTTCACTTTTTGACAAAAGTGGTAGCAGTACATATGTTATTTTATCTACTAATCCAAGTTATCCAACACAACTATTGAATGCCAGTTAAGTTCCTATGAATAACTCAGATGGTCAGCCAATGACTTGGATATGCCAGTACCAAGAAATATTCACAGGTGAACTGTTTGAAGAGATCATACTTGATGTTCTGTTTCTCAACTCAATGCAGTTACACAAATTTATTCAGGATCAAGACCTTAATCAACTCAGATCAAGTATTTGGGCTGGCTATATCAGCTATATGTATATGTGTCACTCGAAGAATTCAAGGAAGGCCAACACAACAAGCTATCTGTATCATCAGAGAACTGGTGAGAACTGTATATTGTCAGGTGAAAAACCCAAACACAAGCTCAAATGAAGATAACAAAGAGTTATAATTGAGAATATTAAACTTAGGGAAATATACATGGTACAGACAAGTCTTATATACTACTTTACATACTTTAGGGCAGGTTCATAGAATATTCTACAATGTTCCACACTATTCTACATCATTCTCAGTAATATCTGTGATAGGATCAGTTATGACATCAGGAATTAGCATTGGTGAAAAGGGTTCTAACATTACCCCCCTCTTAAGGTTCTTTGCTCTGCAAAGAGTTGGTGGAATATTGAAGGAATCAGGAGGGACATGATTAATTGAATTTTGGAAGAATAGGAAATCAGGGTCATTAAGATAAGAGTCATAAGATATCATGGCAGATGAGGGATTGCAGGATAAGCAGGAGCAGCTATTTTCCACAAATCATGCTTTGACTATTTTGGAGGGTTAGACTGTGACAGGGTGTAGGCAATAGAAATATTTAAGTGCATTGAGGGCATTATTGAGATCCTTTGCCTTTTTCCATTCATCTTCCTCTCTAGGGAATCCCTTCCAATGTACAAGGTACTCTACATTTCCATGACATTCTCTTGAGTCAACAATTTCTTCAATTTCCTATTCTTCTTAATTGTTAACAAGGTCTGGTGGAGGAGGAGATTTTTTCTGGATTTCAAATTCTTCTTTAGTATATAGGTGAAGGACAGATTTGTTTTGGACTGGTCAGATACCTCTCCATTTGTTTGGTGCTTAAGTTGATAGACAGATTTCTTGACTTTTTCTATCACCTTAAATGGACTGTAATGTTTGATGTCAAGCTTCTTTGATGGTCAATCAGTACAAATGTTCATAGCTTCAAGTAGAACATCATCTTCAGGTTTATATTTGGGAGAAGTTTGTGCCTTTTGATAGAAGCATTTCATGTCAATCACAGCTTGTTTGAGGTATTTTTTGGCAATTTTGTGGTGTTGCTTCATTTTATTTATGAACTCCACAGCAGATTCATTCTGGGTTCTTTTCTGCATAGTTGTAATTGTGGGGTTTTGTCCATAATTGAGTATGAAGGGGTCTCTTTGGTTGCACTCAAGGTTTGTGAATTGTGAGTGAACTCAGCAAGGGGAAGCCATTCAGCCCAGTCTGACTGTCTGTGATTGACATAGACATGGAGATATTGTTTGATTAACACATTAAAGTGCTCTATTTGTCCATCAGTCTAGGAGTGATAGGCAGTGGATGGGTTTCCTTCTATTCCGAGTAGAGTACAGAATCCTTTCATGAATGATGACACAAATTGTGGTCCTTTGTCTGACACTATTTTCCTTGGTGTTTCATGTAGCTTGAAGATGTGATCTTTGTAGATTTGAGCCACACCTTGTGCTGTGATAGTAGATGACACTGGAAACAGATAAATCATCTTGGA